>JAQIWS010000882.1:0-14833 GCA_034696085.1 Stigmatogaster subterranea | reverse complement strand
ACTTCTCATGAGGTTCCCATTGCAGTTGCCTAAAACCCATTAGGCCAGTTTTCTCCCATTGAAAAAGTAATGGGTATTTATGGGTTTTTTGTGCTGGGTAGTGGCTAACATTTTTTCGCAGTACATGTTTTTTTGTTTGTGTTAACGTTTAAATTTATACTTTATGTAGTGCGTTGCTACAAATATTTGTTTCCAATTTTGTCGATTTTTGTTATTTTTCTAATTCTTGAGTAAGCTGAGAAAGAAATGCACAGTTTGCATTATATTGCGTTATTCAATCGCCATCGTGATTTTGGCTTGAGTTTTTGACTTGAATTTTTGCAACAACATAATTTTTGTATTTATTGTTTTAAGCTCCTTGATGATGGTTTTATTTTGAAACTGACACAATGTGGTTTAACTTTATTGTAATTCTTTGTTATGAATGTTGCCGACAGAAATATCATTTGGTAGGAAAATTACTGCAATGTTTAAGTACAAGCAATACAATTTTGTAATTGGTTAAATTTGTACGGGTAAAAATTCCCGATTTGTACACTTATTTAATTTGAAAAGGTTTTAGTTACGAACGTGCCATTGAACAAAATTAAATTGTTAGCTGAATATAATTGTAAATTTACGTACGGTACGAATGTTTGGCGAGCCAAACTGAATTTGTTTTCCGTGGTACTTAAAATCGGGTAGTTAGTTTTACCACCATCTGAACCTTCGAAAAACTTTTACAATTGGAAAACTACACACACAGTTTGCAGTTCACCAAAATAATTGTTCTTGTCACACGTGAATTTATTTTAATGTCAATATTTTGAAATTATAGCTTAATGAAACCGTCGCATGAGCTTGGGAGAATATTTTTCGTAAACAGCACTTTAAAAACAATTACAAAATCATACAAAACATAAAGTAATTTTGCAATATGTACAGTTATGGTAAAAACCCTTAAAATTCAAAAAAGATGTCGCTATTTTGTAAAATTGCAGTTTGCAATTAAAGTTGTCTGTATCAAAATTGTTTTGCTAGTGGATATGCCGCAAAATTTAATTTTTATTATGGCATTTTTAATCCCAATATACACCCTATAAATTTTTCTTTAAAGTCTCTGAATTGAGTTTTTAACTGAGAAAATGTAAGAAAAACTCAATTTATTGGGATATTTAATTATGGTAACAACATTAAAATTTTAAATACATCGTAGCTTTGTACAAATAAGTTCAAATCTCCAATTTTACAACCGTGAATTTTTTTCAAGTACAGTACTATTCTTAATATTTTGATTAATAACTTTAAGAATAAGACTGAACTGGATATAAAATATTTATATTTATTGATTTATTCATTATTAATGTGCATTAAAATAGTAGTTAAATTATGTAATTTCTGTTGAATAATGTTTGGGAAAAAGCGCAGCATTCTCAAATTACATCTGATTTGTAGTTAATTAGAAATAACGGTATTTCTTAATAATTTGAGAATGTGGAAGATTACTGATAAATGTATCCGCTAAATAATTATTTTATTTGTGTTGTGCTGGAAATTTATAGTTTTTGCAATGCTTTTTAGCTACTTAACCCGTTGCATGTCATCAGAGTGATGTTTTCTTATTTAATTTTTCCAGGTTAGGAATGAAGCTTTGAAAATAAAAGTAAAATTATTTAATGTAACAAAAATTACAAGGATTTGCCACTATTAATGTGGTTGCAATTCCAATCGACTTTGAGTGTAATTTTTTGAATTTAATGAACGGTTACGTCACACTTGGCAGTTTTCGCGCCGAAATTATTCTGGTTACGTTTTGTGAGAAATTTTTCGACGCCAAATTCTATTACCGCGAATTCTCATTGGACAAATGTCAATATTTACACAGTCGTAATTTTAATCGGATTTTAACATAGAGCAGTGTTTAAAGCTAGAAAACGTTTTATACTGTATGTAGATATTGCGCGGGAAACGCAATTGGTGTTGACGATAGAAACCGTCGTATTATGAAATAACTTTTGGAATATTTGCAACTGTCACAGCCAAATATGTCATATTTTCAAATTCCGTAATAAATCTGTTAGGTAGTTGAATTTTATTAATTTAGGAAAATCCTTGTTGAATACAATACGGTAACATTTAGCTTTTAAATTTTGTCACTTGATTGTGCTCTAGGGAAAATTTTTTTTTTCTGAAGTGAACAAATTAACATGTATCTGAGAAATAAAATATTTCAGCTTTAATTGGGTTTAATGGCATTATTGGTCGCAGTCATAATTTAATACATCGTGGTTGTGATCACTGATATCAGAAAAAATTTATAGTCTGCGTAATATTTACAGCTTTTCTACATTGTTCTCAAATGATAGTAATTGCAAATTGTAATTTGTGTTGCAGTGAACCAAATTATTTGCAACTTCATACGTCCACAAATTTTTAGAATTTGAGGCAAGCGTTGGTTAAATTTAAATGTGTATTTCAGTATCGAATAGAGTATTAAAATAGGAAAATTTACTGTTATTTAACAGAAAAGACGACGTACGAAAATTTTTTCAGTTACGCTGCTTTGGTACACGGTTGGCGCTCGGATATGTCGTTAGGTTCGCGGCTTTTACACTCGGTGACGATCAGCGCTGGCGTTGCGTTCCATTTTTGGAAGAAGCCACGCCGGACAAATCGCGGTTTATTCAGGACTGGGAAAAGGGATTATGTGTGTTGTTAGGAGATGATTTTCTTTGAAATTTGTTTTATTGTAGATATTTACTAGGTTAGAAATCAGTTTGACTGATAGAAAAATATTATTTTTAGTTTTGTGTGACAAAATCGATGTCACGATTGAATTTTGGGCTTAATCCTTAGCAACCGTTCTTCGAACTTTCAAATAAAAAAATTGCTTAAATGTTCAGTTAAACTACATAAATATTCTGTCACTGAATAATAACCTACGTTTTCTGCTTTTAATTTCAAGCATTAGAATATTTGACGGTTTATTGTAAACTTTAGTCTTAATTTCGTAACACATTTTGTGCGTTTTATGTGTTAATATGAATTTAAATTTTAATAGCTGCCTTCAATTTCTAAAATTTGACTTATTTGCTTTTACTGCTCAGAGGTTTTTTATTTACTTATAATTTAAACGCACGACATTACAACTCAAATGTATTAAATTTAAGTTTGTATTACAGTTAAATTTCATTTTACCGTAAGTAGGTTTGTCAAAGTGTCAGGGCTTTATTTGAATTAGTTTGAATTATTTTGTAAAATTTGTAGCGAGATTTTTACTTGTTTAACTGGTAATGCGTTACAGCAACTCGCTTGTTAAATGTGAATGCTTTAAAAGAAATTATCGTTAATATTCTTAGGTCATTTTATTACTACGAGCGAGTTTTTCATGTTGCAGTTTTGTTGCATAAAGTATGGTCAAATGTTGAAGTAAATCGGCACTGTTTTGTCTGTATAGTGTATGGATCATTTGCGAACGAGTCAATGTGTGGTGGGAAAGAATTTTCAATTTTTTTCGGTTAAGAATTTTAACCGAATTTTTGTAAACAATTGTTTTGGGTAATTTGCAATTGCAAAATTTTCGTTATTCAATTTTTAGTGAATTTAAAAATTTAATGAAGAATGCTTAATATTAATTTATTTAAAAGGTTCACATTGACAATTACTGTATTTGCATCCAAAAAATCTTTAAATTTAAGGTTATTTACGAAATGTAATTTTTCAGTTTATTGTTAACCCATTTCTTCTACAAACTTTCTCCTTATATATTTTTATTCTTCATTAATTTGAAAATATTTAGTGGTTAATATTTCTCCGCTTTGCTAGTTTTTATTGGTGACAAATGTTAGATAACAATTTATTGTGTGTTGTAATTTGCAATGGTGAAATATTTAATATTTAATATAATTTTTTTTCGTTAAACTGTGTTTGCTTGACGTTTCTAGCAGAAGTTTTTAAAATTTAAAATATTTAAAACAAACCACGGTTATCATATGCATTTTATTTAGAGTTGTGTACACTGCGATTTAACTTTAGCGAATCTGTAAGTTCACCTTGAAAACATTCAGTGAGGATTGACGATACTCTATTTTGCATTTTGCACACTGACAGTAATTTGAGTAATAATTGCCAACATTACGAAATTGCAATTTTATTTAAATTTTCGTGCAAAATTTTTCATCTTAGTAACGCTTAATTTGTAAATTCGTTTAACATTGCACTGTTTCCTCAGAATGTGACTTCAAAGTATAGTTTCTGAGTTGATTAAACTTACGGTAATATTTTGATGTCACATTCTGAGGATTACGAAAACGTTTGCCAACAGATTGGTTTGAAAAAGAAATGGATTTTATTTAAAAGAATATTACCGTTCCAATAAGTTCTTTAAGTGGGGAATTTGCAGAGGAAAAAATATTATTTGGTTGTATTTTTAAATTTTACGCAATCAGCTCTGTTGTGCAGATGACGTCAGTCATTGTGTTTCGTTTTCGTTTTATTGGAATAATTTCTACAATCTTTGAATTGAGTTTTTAGCTGTGAGAAAAGTAAGGAAAACTCAAACTGAGTTTATTGTACTCCGTATATTGTTTTCTTAACGTTGTAATCTTTTTGCTTGAAACTTAATACGGAGGACTGTTTTCATTGATTAATAATTACCTTAACCTGCTTCCGCAGCTTTTTGTGTGAGGTGAGATCAAAAGTTAGTGCGTTTCTGTAGCGTATTTCATTATTTTGTAAAGTAAAAAAAATTGTGTTTTCTTTAGACTTGTACATGTCATGTTTAATGAATGCGGTTTGCGTTCAATAATTTTAAAAAATATTTCACATTTCACCCAGAAAATAATTAATTTCTTATAGATTGTGATTTTAAAATATTGTTAGGTTTATTCTAACTGAAATCAACATCTTTTGCATACCTCTTTCAGTTACGCTTAATGTTCGCACCACCGTTGAAAGTATTTATTAACTAAATGATTCTTGCACTAAACAATAATTGAAACGTAACAAACTAAATTTATACAAAGAAGGGTGGACTATATTTTGGGATTTGGACTCAGCAACCTTCAAAATTTAGTGCATCCAAGATTCAGTGGTTCCAATGGTAACTTTTAATGATTTTTTCCGTTCTCCATGTTTTATGGTTACGTTAAACTTTTGGAAAATTATACATTTTGTAATTATTCTCCGTGAGTAGTTAAGATGTCTTTTTGACTTTTTCGTTTTGCAGTTCGTTAATTTTGAAAGTTTTTTTTATCACAAAAAACACGATTTGTGTGTGAATTCATCAAGTTGCCGCAGTGGAGACTGATGAGTAACGCGAATTATTTGCGTCATTAAGTCTCCGTTTTGGAAAACTGAAATTTAAAAGTAGCAACGAACACCGTCAAATAATGCAACAGATTTGGGTTTTTAATGTTGGCAATTTTGTGTAAAACGAGTTTGTGGTTTCAGTTATACTTTGTAGCATAATCTGATACATTACATTTTTTATGAGTTTTCTGGGTTTTAAATGCAAGGAAGCCAAGAAAAACTCAATTCATTGATAAGCCTTTAGCATAATTTTATTTTCTCAATTATTAGACAGACGTATTAGTTAGCGCAAAGTTCGTGCGTAGTTTACGTCGTACTTTCAGCAATTTTTTTTAACGTCGATTTTGATGTAATTACCTTGATAAATTATTGTTTAGTTAATCCTTGGTTAATCATCACATTAATCAATTAATTAATTTTTTTTCGTGAAATTTAGTAATTGAAGCGTAATACAGCATTTGCAGTACAGTATATATTGAGGGTTTTTGTTAAGAATTTATAACATGTTTACTAAAAAACACATTACTGGTATTCATTGATAAGTAATTTGTAAGTTTGATTACTGTAATAATTGTAAAATGTGTTTGAAATAAGTAGAAAAAGTAGTGAATTGCACGCAAAAATTATGATTACTTAAGCCCTGTGATGTTTGGGTGACGTTAAAATTTCATTACTACTACTACTTAAGTTACACTTTTCAAATTTTAGGAATTTCGAATGTACAATATACTCAAGTTGTTGTGCAAATGATGGCAATGATCGTAATTTTAATTTTATTAAGGTGAAATCTGTAAATTGAGTTTTTAGTTGACAGGAAATTGAGAAAAACTCTGCTTGAAAAATAAATAACGTAAATCTATCCACGATTCTCAACAAACTAAGTAAAATTCTTTTTAGTTTTTAATTCCTACTTCAACCTAATTCGTTAGGTGTAAATGCTCTTGATTTCGACAGAAACCAAACAGTGACAAAGCACATTGGGAACGAGAGAATGTTTTTAGTGTGAAATGTCATTATTTGAGTTATGAGGAAAACTGAAATAAATTGAATTTTCCTTAATTTTTTCTAAGTTGAGATCTGCGCGATTTGTAATTAGTAAATATTTTGTTCGGAATTTTTAAGCACGAAATTTCAAACAAAATTCGATGGTGTTATACAACAAATTACATGCGAAATGGATATTTGTTTAATGCCAATATTGCTCTGAACATAAGATTCTAAAATTATTTTTTTCTGTGCAATTATTTTGTACCTGTAGTGTTGGTCTTACCGTAACTGTTTTAATTGCGCACACAACAATTCTGTTAATTTTTTAAACAATACACTACAAGTATAAGATGATTGTAAAATTTGTTTTTTTATCTAAGTATTAAAATATTAAGATTGCAGTCTTTAATATTTACCATCATTATATTGTGAATTATTTAACGTTGGTTGTATAAGTTTTATTTTACAGTAGTTTATAGCTCTACCTGTGAAAGAAGATTTTTTTTTGTATAAAATGTAATCCCGTATAACTCTATTTTGGCAAGTCTGTGGTAAGCCAACAAAACTTTAAAATTGTTGCATTTGTTGTTTTTAGGCAAAATTTCGAGCAAAGTCCTTTCAAAATCTTTGCATCTCTGTGCTTTACTGAAATTATTTATTTTGAAAGTTACTGACTGCCATTAAGTATGGTTTTTAATATTAGCGATGTGGTAATATGATCATTAATTTTGATCTGAAACTTTCGTCTCGTTCTGACAATCGTGTTTGAGGCACTTATCTGATTTACAAGTACAAGTAGTTAGTACGATTTTACTTGTGCAATTGCAAAAATTAATTTATGTTTAACTGTTAAATACGCCGTCACCTGCTTCAATAATGGTTAAGACCGCTGAAACTTATTATATACGCTACCGAAGCAAGAAAATAGTTGGTTTTTTTCTACGACCAGAAGTTTATTTTGGGCAAATTTCTATTTACTGCATTGAAAATTATTTTTATTTTGTACCATTTAAAAAATGTTTATTTAGAATTCTACACTTCAGAGTGGCACTGCGAAGAAAAATTGTTCAGGCTAAGTACAAAAATCTGGATTATCCGAGTTGAGAATTCGAACTCCTGATTTTTGGACTGGTACCAGTTGATAATTGGCAAAATTTGGTTTTTTTTTTTTTTTAATTCTTCCTTAAATTTGAATGTTGCTCTCTTTAATCCAGATTGACCACATTCTTAAGCAATCCGAATTTAATTGTTGCAATTTTCACTTGAAGTTGTTTACGCTGTAGGTCATAAGAAAAAAAATTCTTTTAATGTGAAATTTAGTTCAAAATTCTTGCTGCTCGTATACCAACAGAAATATTGGAGTTTGTATGTTTGAGCAAAATTTGTTAATTGCGTGCTGCGCAAAATTAAAGTGTTATTGAATTTATGAATCCGTAATTGTTCTCTCGAATGATCGATTTAGTTCTGAATGTCAGGTGCATATTGTACAAAAGAATTTCTAAAATTTTACTTGTATTTTCCATTTAAGAATTTATGGCATGGCCGGCAACCAAGCAAATTTTGAGTGAAGTTGATTTTGTGCTACCAGTTAATATTTGCTTTTGCGGGAAATAGGTTTATACTTCAATGCGCAATTTATGATACACAAATAAATCTCGTAAAATAATTTTTCCATTGAGGTTAAAATTTATTCAAATCTCATACAGTCGTTACAGTCGGTGCTGTTAATTTTAATTCAGATTGGGTTTTAGTACTAATAATTTCTTAATTACTGAAGCATTTTTTTCAAGAATTAATTTGTTGTATATTGCATAGTATACGCACTGAAATTTATATAGATGTATGTGAACTGACAAATTGACTGGTCAGTCATATTAATATTTCATGCTTTTCGGAATCTACACAGAAGTGGTAATTATTTAGTTGTATTTTTGAATTTCATAAAATGCACACTGAAGAAATTTTTCAAAACCTGTCTACAATGGGTTGTTTTCCTGCAGAACGTGATGTCAAATATTAGGTTGATAACGTAATATTTTGATGGCATAATCTGTCTGTAATCCGTTATACAGTATTTGGATTTAGATTTCTTCCCCGTGGTAATTTGTGGTTGGCGCAAATTTCCGGCAAATTATTGCCAGTAATTTTGAAACAAAATTTTGTTGTTTTTTGGGGCACTGTGATTATAATTTTCCCACGGTTGCAGTTCGAATAAACAACGTAAATTCAGAAAAATATTTCAGTTAGGGTTGTAGGTATTAAGAGCAAAATTTTTATTTAATTTTTAAATAAAAAATTGTTTGCAATTATTACAGAAACGTATGATGTCGCCACCTAGTACCGATTTTCGTTGTTAGTAATGTACGGCAATAATCAAAGTTAGTGCTGCACCACGTGGCTCTCGTGTAGAATAGAATATCTGCCACAGCAAACATTCCATTCTTGTTCTGAAATTTAGGAGTGACTGAAAAAGACATGTAGTTATTTTTTGTTTTAATGAAATCCATACCAAAAGTGAGCGACACTTGCGAATTTGCGTGTAGGAAAAAGAGGTATTATTTAGTTGTATTTTAAATTTTAGGAATTTCGAATTTCAAATGTAATTTTAAGCGCGATGTTGTGATCATGGCGTCAGTGATTGCCACGATTTAAGTTTTATAAGGGTAATTTCTGTATTTGAAATTTGTAAATTGAGTTTTTTTAATGATGAGAAAACTAAGAAAAACTCAATTTCTTGAGTCTTAAATAGCTCTGCTAAATGATAAATGTCCAGTTTATATAAGAAAATGTTGTTGATAATTATTACGATTCGAAAATTTTTGCACAAAAAAATTTTGCGATTGTCTGTTTTAACTTGAAAAGAAATTGTACTCCGTAATAAAACGAGATAAATTACTGCAGTTAAAAATACTTGTTGCTTATTCCTGTGAACTTCACGAAACCTAAATTTCAAATATCACATCGATTTTTAAAATAGCAAGTCTTTCGTGAAAGTGAATTTGTTTTCGACATAACGGATCACAGATTGTTTTGTGTTCAATTTACATTTGTGTTTACATATTAGTTCATTTTAAAATTATTGTTTAAATAAGATGAAGCCGTCTTAAAATGTTGGTTTTTAATTTATGATGTTCGTGTTTTATATTTTTATTTAAAGTGTTTACTTAAGCACGTGTGGACAGACAAATAATTTTACACTTTGTAAGCCGAAATTTCGGCAAGAGGATGTATTTCTATGAATATTGTCGGTAGAAAAACATCACTTTTTGAGAAGTACAGTTTTATTGGTTAATCCTAACTTGTTAAACTCTGTTATACCTGTTATTTTCCCTAACCGCTTAAGCGATTAAGACCTGGTTCTGGCATTAAACAATAATTGAAACGTGTTTAAAAATACAACATATTTATCAAAGAAGGGTGAACTAAATTTTGGGATATGGATTCAGCAACTTCTTTAATTTAGTGTTCCCAATATTCAGTAGTTGAATGGTAAATTTTTAGTGATTTTTCCATGTATATTTGCAAAGTTAACGTTTTTCCGTTCTCCACGCTTTATGGTCGCTTAAAACGTTGGAAGTTTATGCATTTTGTAAATATTCTCCGTTCCCTCCTCTGATTGGATTTTATTTCTTAAAGTGATTGGTTTTGTGTGAATCAAGTAAGGTAAATGGAATGACATTGTAAATGACTAATCTTTGTAATTTGTTGGTCTGAGAAGTAAGACGTTTGCTTATTTGGTCGTTTACTTAATTTCCATTTCACGGTTTATTCTTAACGCATTTCTTCGTGATTTTTTCATTTTCCAGTTGTGTAATTTTGAAGTGGTTTTTTAATGACATGTCACACATTAATTTATTTTAATGTCAATATTTTAAAATTATAGTTTAATGAAAATATGTAACTGTAGGTTCAAATTGCTTGCAGACGTAACAACCTTGAGGTCGAAGTATTTTATCAGCGTTTACGCACTTTAATCAAAACTTCTTGAAGTTACTTATCTAGAATTCCGCACACATTTTGTGTTCATTAGTCAGTGTGTACAAAATTCTGTAAACTAAAACACGATTTATATGTGACGAGTAACGCGAAACATTTGCATCATTCAGTCGCCACTTAGGTGTTCAGTACAGAATAGATGACAAAAAAGTCGACGACATGTTAAAATTTAAAGCTAGCAGCGAACACAAACCACAAACTCGTTTTTCACAACATTGCCAACATTAAAAATTGGTTGTGTTCCACATGTGACTAAGTTACACTTTTGCAGATGAATATTAAATTTGTAATTTACAGTAAGACAATTTGATTCATTGGATACGAAAAAAATTGTTATTTATCCCCTCCTTTATCATGAAGAGTAAGCGTTAGTTACAAATCATTGGATAATACTTAATTTTCTAGTTGAATTTAATTTTAAATCACTGTAAACAGATATTAATCAAATTTTTAACTATTGAACCACGTTCGTAAACGTTTTGATTTAGTTTTAAGACTGGGACTAAACTGTAAATAAATTGTATATTTAGGGTTCGGTTTCATTATTTGCGCGTGATAGTAATTAAATTGAATTTCTGTGCTGAATTTAATTTAAAAATAGACCAATTTCAAATTCATTCTTAAGTTGTCATTGTACGGCAATAACGATACTTTTCAATAATTTGAAAGTGTAAAAAATGGTTGTTACATTTCGCAATACAGGTTTTAATGTTTTTGCTAACATTTCTGAAATTTATATTTTTAGTAATACCCGTTGTTATACTGTAGTTATCGAATATTGGACTTAATTGTAGCTCTAGTAACCAATTTGGATCATTCAACTTTTTAAGATAAGTTTTTGATGCTAAACCACGAGTTGAGCTCAATTACCTCCTTCCAATTTCCCTTAAATTGAATTTTACACAATAATCCGTCATTTTTAAAAATAACAATTTAATTTGTACTGACTAAATTAAATTGTATTATGTGGTGAATAATATGTGAAAAAAGCTCACCACTATATTGTTCATTTTGATGTTTGGTTCATCAACAAGGAAGTAGATCCCTGTAATTTGAGAGTGGAGTAGTCAGAATTTTTTCACGTTGTTTTGTTTCGTTTGTTACATTTTCATATTTATTTTCTTCTGTTTCAGAGGTGAAGCTTGGAAAATAAAAATAAGTGAAATTGCGCAAGTAACTGCAAACTTAACTGCACACGAAAAGCGGTAGAACTTTGCAAAGAAAATATGTTGACGTAATACAGAGGTACATACACTTTTTGGATTTGCAAATTTCGAATTTATCACAGGTAGTACAGTACAACAGTAATATAGTTGGTAAAATTTTTCTTTTCGCAAGAAGAAAGCTACTGACTTAAAATTTTACACAAAAAACGTTACTATTGTACGAGGACCTAAAATATATATTCAATTTAAGTTGAATGATTACACATCTGATTTTGCTATATACTGTGAATCAGATAATCATGATACTGGAAAACGACAGCGTGCAGAGAATCGTAAGACAATTGAACAAAGTTGTAACATGAATATTTATTCAATAGTAAATGAGATTTGTACGACGATTCAAATATTTGAAGCATTTTATTTAGAATTGTGCGCAGACCTTGAAATTAACTGTAACCAGGGGAAATTCGTAGGAGAAAAAATATTGTCAGAATATTGAACTTTGTATTTTATCATTGACAGTAATTTGTTAATGTTGTTTTATTGATGAATATTGGAGAAATTTTTCAATATCTGTTTGCAATGAGTTGTTTTCCTGCAGAATGTGACGTCGAATACTAAGTTGATTAATCGTAATATTTGGTGGCAAATCTGTCCTTGTGGTAATTTGTGATTGGTGCAAATTTCAGGCAAATCATTTCCAGTAATTTGAAAACAAAATTTTGTCGTTTTTTTGGGCAACTCTGATTGAAATATTTTTCTGAAATTATCTTATACGTACTGGAATCATGAAATACAGTAGGAAACCTACCGCCCTCGTTTGGGTCCGAACGAATTTGCTGAAAAATACTGGTGTCAATTTTTTATCACGAATTAAAAAAAAAATTATCAACTGAATCGAGACACTTCATCAATCAGAGTGATCATTTTTATCTATAAAATTTCGAAGCTGAAAATCCAACGTGAAAACAGTCTGCAGCAAATCATTAATAGTAATATTGCGGGCGTCAATGTTTTCATCCATTTCAATTTCATCATCCTGGTCAGGTGATGAATTTTCAACAACTGAGCATTAAAAAGAATAATCTATCATTTCGTTAATGACATCTAGCAAGCATTGTTGATATTCGTCCGATTCTTCATCATCATTGTGCAAAAACGTTTGAATTGAGTTTGCAACTCGCCTTTGTTATCACTTAATTTGTCTGACAACGAAGAGTTCTTCATCGTATCAGTGATGGTATTCACCAAATCATCTTCCACTACATCCTCACTTGATGTAACCACATCCAAATCTCTAAATTTCGAAATTATATCAGCGTTTTTGAAACAATTGTGTAGACTGGTTTGAGTCAAACTGTTCCATGCTTCGCAAACGTAATTGGCGGCATCAAGAACATGAGCATTCTTCTGTTGATAGTACGGCAGAGCCCAGGTTTTCCCATTATGACACACACTGGAACTTTCACTGATCCTGTACCATTGCAACATATTGCTAATGTAATGCGGTCATTTGCTTTCTTCTTTCCTCTTATAGTATTCAATTTTTCGTTGGGCATTAACACAGTATATTGTGGAATCAAGCGATAGAATAGGCCAGTCTCACCCATGTTGTAAACGAAATTTGGATCGTATTGACTAATGACTTTGCAGAGTTCATTTAGGGCTGCAAGTGTTTGAGAATTGTTTTTATCAACCTCGGGAGCCCTCTCCATATAAACGCATTGAGCGCAACCCAGCACGTTTTTTAAATTTCTCGTACCATCCATTGGAAGAGGTGAAGTCGTTTAACTGAATTTTGGAAATTTTGTTAGCTTTTTGGATTACTACAGATGGTGGCAATATGAGTTGTGCTCTGCGACAAGCATCAATCCTATTAATCAATTTTGATTCCAACTCTGGCCATTTTGGCTTCGCAACTCTGAATGTATTGTTTCGTGTGGCAATGGCAACGCCTAATGCACGTGTTTTGATTTCCTCAGCATTTTGTTTAATCTTTCTAATCACTTTTTCATCAACGTTGAATTCTCGGACTAAACTATGCATAGAAGGGGGTTTAACTTCACACAATTTTTGAATAATTTCTAAATGTTTTGAATCGTTTAATCGCCCTCCACTTCCTCGTTTACGTTTTGCATCCATTTTGCATGGCGTTCATTTTGTACGGTAGTTTGTTAAGTCCGCACCCTCCGCAGCCGGATCAAAATGCGGACTTAAGAGAGGTTCTACTGTAATTGACTTTATCAGATAAAAAAAATTTTAGTAACAGAAATATGTGATGTCGCCATCTAGTACTGATTTTTGTTATTGTATTAGTGCTGTACTGCAATAATCAAAGTTGTGTGCTGCACGTGGCTCTCGTGTTTTAGAATATCTGACACAGAAAACATTCCATTCTTGTTCTGAAACTGTAATGTCTGAAAACGACATGTAGTTGTTCTTTTAAATGAAATCCATTACAGTTTAGATTTCGCCGCTGGGAGAAAGGAATTTTCGAGGAAAAAGTGGAATTATTTGATTATATTTTTAAATTTTAGGAATTTCGAATTTCGAACGTATATTTACTCGCAATGTTGTGAAAATACGATGGTTCTCAGGGGTCACAACGAAATTTTTTTTTCGCAATCTGTTAATTCAAGGGAACAAAACTGTTCCCTTGAATTAACAGATTAGTATTCTGTTAATTCAAGGGAACAGTGCTGTCGCCTTGAATTAACAGAATACTAATCTGTTAATTCAAGGGAACGGCATGTATTCTGTTAATTCAAGGGAACAGTGCCGTTCCCTTGAATTAACAGAATACTAATCTGTTATTTCAAGGGAACGAACTTTGCCACAATCCCGTCCCACCATTTCCCTACACTCGAATCACATTTTTCTTTCCCCGACGCCAAAAAGCGGAGAGTACAAATTTTATTAACTCCGCACTTTGCGCAAACCCGAATTTTTTTGATTGTCGATCATCAAAGTTACTGTACTGAAAGTAATATTTGTTTTTTAATGTCAATTTAATTTTCTCCATTTTATTTCACTGTGTAAAGGCGCTTTACGTTACTTGACTCTGACGGGTCTTTCCTTAACTACGAATTGGGTCGACTGACCCCAAAGGTCAAGCCACCTGGTGACCTCACTCCAGTTTTACCCCTTGACCCAGCAACATCGGTTCCCGCACCGTGCCCCGCGTTTTGAGTGTTAATTCCTCCGCCAAGTACGATTGACGATTAGGTCCGCAGTAAAACAACTGCGATTGAATTTTGGAATCTCCGTTTGGTACTTTACGATACCATTCAAACAAATACAAGGTTCTGTCCTTATTATTATTGGTAACCGCGTTCCCCACCCATCCTTTGTTCGACGCCATTGACCACGTTGTTGAACAACCACACCGTCTTTCG
>JAQIWS010000881.1:0-14838 GCA_034696085.1 Stigmatogaster subterranea | reverse complement strand
AATAAATTGTAGGACAAGCGACAACGTTTGAAGAATAGGTCTGGTTTAACGGTTAGGTTTATAAAGGCAACCACGTTTGTCAGGTAATTAATTTTCCAACTGTCGGCGAAGTCAAAGTTCAAAAATTGTTTTCCCGAAAACGAGGTGGAAAGATCGGTTGCTATGTTACGGTATTATTTTTAGATTCGTTGGGAAATAAAACTAAAAGGAAAAACTAAGAAAGGGTAATTTTGTTTTTAACAACGTCGTAAAAAATTGCTGTTGTAAATTCCAATTATCGTTGAAAACGAAAATTTTAAATTTTATATTTAAAAAATAAAAAAAATAAAAAATATGAAAAACATGAAAAAAAAAAAAATCAGGTTTAACATTAACTTTGATTCCTTTTTTTTTTTTTTTAAACATTAAAATATATTTTTAAATTTTAAAAACAAAACGATGAAAATTTCACCATCTTTGCACTGACGCACCGCCTATCGTCAAAAAGTTCAATTCAATCCAAACCACAAAAACGGCGCGAAAACGAGCGACGCGTTTGCATCGGCGTTTTACTTTCAGTCTTTCACCATTAATTACTCGATCAATTATTTTCTCATGGCCCCATTCGGTCACTCATCCCCGCAGGTTAATGTCCGCTCTGTTCTGGTCGAAGAAGCAATTTTCAAGACGCCGTTACCACACAGCAACTCACAACATCTCCATCGTAAAACCCCCAGGTTACTCCCCACGCCGAAAATTTCCAATTTCCACCCCGTACCAACGTACACACTCCCCAGTACACACTCACGCAGTTCGAGATAATAGATTTTGACGCAACGAACAGCAATGACATTTTCCATCATTGCAAATTATCTTTCTACGTCGGCAGAGCAAATGACAAGGCACGTCAATTAATTCCCAAGGTTGGTAAATTATTCACGCAGCCAACGAGTTCTTCTCACAACTAATTGCACTCGAAATTAATACGATAACAGCCAATCTAATTGGCATTCATTTTTCAATAAATGCATTTTCAACGTCCTTTTCCATCTCCGCCCAAAACCTAACGTCACATCGCGTGTCTAATTCATCTTTTGTAATTTTGCCTCGGTTCAAAGGCTCCACCATCAGCATAAACAGGGGCTAAAAGGAAGGAAATTTTCATCTCATGATTCATCTTGCCCACTTTTCCCCTTTTTTTTTTTTTTTTCATCTTCTTCGTCTTTTCTCCCCCGCCTCAAAAACTTGGTCGTCGTTCTTTCTCCCATCTTCGCTCGCGCAAATGCGTACGGGTTCCTCGGAAGCCATAAATTTTCGGCAAATTATCACTCGCCACTTTAATGCATTAATTTTGCGAATCCCATCAGATAATGTCGCCGCTTGAATAACGAGAATGGTTTCCCATTAGAGGCTCAAAGACAACGTGTTGGACAAATCTGATGAGAGAAGAAAACCTCAACCCACAAATTAGAAAAGCAAATACGACGCACACAACTTTTACCCCCCTTTAAAAAAAAAAAAAAACTTTTCCACCCACCCAAAAAAAAATCTTTTTTAAACAAAAATCTGTTTTGTTTAAAAACTGAGATCTCGAATTTTGGCAGCTCTGGCTAATATACACTTTTAGTCGTCCAATCAGGCGACAAGAAATAATGAGCAGCCCTTAAGTAACAGAAAAACCGTTACAAAGGGCTAATGAGCCGACTGGACTTGAGCTAGAAGCATGCCAAAGGGGATGACGTCACTAAGCCGGAATATTTCCGCATTCCACAGGGTGTGACATCATCTGTTTTGATAAAACTTCGAAAAGAAGAGATTTTGGTAGAAAAAAGTAAAATATAATATTTTCAGGAATATTATTTTTAGAGATGAGAAATTAGAATATTATTTAGGGTGTGAGTAGACCGTCACAAATCCTCGATGTTCAAAATCCAAACATCGCGAAATTAGTTAACATTTAATTTTTTTTTAGTCTCGCCTTTTATACTGTAGAATTAAAATTAATCGAATTATTCAAATTTACACTGACCACACTCTCGCATCCATCAACACGAATTTAGTAAAACATTTCACGCGTTTATTAACGTTTATAAATTGTTATTACTTCTAACTCGATGCTTATTGCGTTCTAACATCGTCATCCCTTTTTCCAAAACCCAACGGTGGCGCCAACTCGCATAATCCAATTACTCTTCGAGCCAACTTAAGTGAAATGAAACGCGATTTATTTCGATTTGCATTCCCAAATGCGCGCAAAACTAAACGAAACACAACGACGCTTTTCTTCTCAATCTTTACATCAATTCCAATTCAGAAAAAATTTTCCTGAGATCCTGACAAAACACAAAAATATTTTTGAAAAATATTTTTAAAAAAAATGCTAATTACATCCCAATACCCACAATTCCCCGCAAAAAAATCTCATACGGCAAACGCGTCTCATCTTTTAAGGCTCTTGTTTCTTGTAGATATCTCATAATTACTCCCTCGAGCAAATTAAAGCGTGTGGCCCCAATGAAAATCGCAGATAACACCACGTATTATGAATTGTCTTTTCAGCTCGTTTTGTGCTGTGTTGTTTATAGATTGCCGTTAAAACTTTTTCCCCCCCATGCAATATTCAACGGTCAACATGTCCTCCCCTTTTGGGCAGATTATACAACACGCTTTAAAAATTAAAGATGAAATAACTGAAAAATTCTAAAAATTCTAAAAATAACCCTAACCTCGGAAAAATATGTTTTAAAAAAAGTTTGGAATAGAATAGAGTAGAGTAAAGAAAAATCTTTTATGCCGCAATAGGCCGCACGCGGCGCTGCAAACGGAAAGATGCGATAAGCCAGTGGCATTAATCAAGTATTCACGTTGCCGCTTTCCCAATGGAAGCGCTGAAACCTCGAATTTTGCGTGGGAAGCGAACAGATGTTCTAGAATATACTCCTGCAACTCTGCGTTGGTGGGTTTTGCTTAATCCTTTACCTCCGCCGCGCTACTTAATCCCGTTTTAATTAGATATGCGAGTGCAGCCAACGTTATACGCTAAATACAACAACGTTTTCTTTTCTTTTCTTTTCTCTCTTACCAAAAAAATAAAAAGCTTCAAATATTTTTAAAAATTCATGAACAGGTGAATATTTTGTTTAATCTATATACAATGCACTTTTTTTTTAATCGTTGAAAAATATTGGAAATTTTTTTTTTTTTAATTTTTTGGGTGGGGGAAAAAAATTTCTTTTGAAGTTTTCGGTTTTCAAAAGGAAAAGATTAGCACCGAGGAAATTGCACTGTCAAGCTGTATAAAACGGCAAATATAAACGATGTGTCTAAATTAAAAAATTATAAAAAGAATTTATTTATTAAAAAAAAAAAAAAAAAAAAAAAGGAAAAAAAAAATTTTTTTTAGGGTTCAAAAGTAGTTTAAAAAAAAAAGATGAAGGAAGGGAGACATAAAAAAAAATTTGGTCGATTATTCAAAAGCCATTGACTCGAAATGAATTCGCTCGCGTTTTGAGTAATGAATTATTAAAACGTAATTCCAAAAATTACATTAACGATGATTAATGATACTCTCAACTATTACCAGTTTTGAAAATATATATTTAATATTAAACACACACTTTAAAAAAAAAAAAAAGCTCAAAAACTCCAAAACAATTTTTTTTAACACAAAATCTTCTCAATTAAAAATTAAAAATTAAAAATTGAAATTAAAGTTAGTCGATTGAAAAATTTTCCGGAGACACAAAATTTAAAGTTTTCAACCTTAAACTATAAAACTCTCGCTCAAAACTATTTTCCCTAGTACAGTACTAAAAGTAAAATTTTAATTAGAAAAATCAACTCGACTACGAGGCGGGTTTTGTAATGAAATTCATTACTCACAACCAAATACCAACATAAACAAGGAAATAATTACCTCCTTACACACAAAAAAAAAAAAAAAATTCTATTTCCAAATCAAGACTAAAAAAAGAAAGTAACCTAAAACTCACCTTAAATTGCAAAACCCCTTAAAACCCCCAAAAAAAAAAAAAATATTGAATAAAAATCCTCACTAAGTAAAACGTAATTTATCATCGTCAATAACAAAAACACTTTCTCCACAAAAAGAAAATAAATTTTTTTTTAAAACTAAAAACTAAAAAAAAAAAAAAAAAAATTAAATGACAACGGAGAGAAAACCTTTTCACTTTAAAAAACCGATAGCAGCACACAAAGTTCATTTCTTATTCAAGCCGTGGTTTTTTTTTCTTCTTCCCCCTCCGCCCGCCATTAAAGAAGTCGACATTGTAAATGAAAGGGAGCGCCACCATCTTTCCGCACCACATCGCGCACGTTATTGCAGCGTGCGTCGCGAGAAGGATCATCAATTTCAAATCCTTGATAGTGGCGGTGAAATTACTCCGTGTAATTATTGGTTTGTCACCAGAAGCCCCACAGGGAACACCGACGAAGAAGAGAATAAAGGAGTAAAAGAAAAGTCTAAGACGAGAAAAGAAGGAGGGAGATTAAAAAAAAAAAATTCCCAACCCCAACTTAATTACCTCCAAGTTCAAACTACTTAAAAACCGAAAATAAAAATAATTAAACAACTCCTTTTTTTTAAAAGGGGTAAATAAGCCGTTCATCAACATCAATAAAAATCATCCGGCGTTCCTCCAAACACAATTTAACGTCGTCTAATAGAAAGAGGGAGAAAACGAGTCTCGATTCACGGAGACTTAGCTATCGAGTGTGTCGGAAGTCGTCGTCTCCCTCTCCCGCGCACAAAGAAGAGAGAGAAAGGAGATGGAAGGAAAATCCCGAGAAAAAGATAAAAAAATATATATAAAGAAAAGAAGAGTTGAGACTGGGCTTCTCCATCGCGGGGCGTCATCCGACAGAGCCTAACTGTCACCATTTACGGTTAAATGTCCCATGACTGATTTCTGCGGCATCGCTCTCTGGCTATGCGGGAATGTTTCGCTGTTGTAACAACATCCGAAATGACACACAAGAACCGCCAACAGCTAGTGTAAGAAGAAAAGAAAAAAAAAGGAAGAAAGAAAAGAAAAGAAACGCTTCTCAAGTGTGTATATACGTAAGACACGCTCGTTTCAGTCTTCCTAACGTTCACACTTTATGGTGATAAACAAGGAGAAAATTTTCCGTAAATTAGAGGGGGGAAAAAAGGAGTGAAAAAAGGTTTTTTTTTTCTTGTTTTAAAACAATATACCTTGTTAAATTCAACTTCTTGTCCTCTTTTTCAAGCTTGTAAATAGATTTTAAAGAAACAACCTCCAATTTATTATTTCACCGTCCGAGCGCCGTCTCGTGAGAAGTTGGTGAAAATATTTTTGTTATCCTACTAATTACGTTTATCACAAAATTTTTTTTTTTTTAGCTAAATATATAAAATTTTTTCTCACAAAAAACCCCTTAAAGGCATTTCAGCTGGTACTCGTATCTCATTACGGATACCAATCTTCGCGCGAGATTCGCACGTGGTCCATCAACGAACGACTGTACCCGCGAGCAGTCAGTGGACTAGATGCAAAAATATCGACCAACGGTAACCTTTTGTCAGCGTTCGCAATCCGCAATGGCGACGCCCCCTCCTTCAACACAACGTTAAATTATTTTCACTCGCGCATTTTCCGCCTTCGTTACGGACTTCGTCGTTAGGGGTCATTTCATTAAGCGCGTGGGCTTGATAATGTCGTCTAATGACGACCCTCGTGATTTATTCGCCGTAGACCCGAGCCCGAGGTAGTAACGCATGTTCCAACACTCGTAATTGCCATTCTTCACACGTGCCCTATTTATCTTGAGGGAGTTGGCGCCAGTTTCTTAGCAATCTAATGGCGTGGACATTAATGCGCCAATGGAGAAGGGACCAGTGATCGAGTACGACGAAAATTGAATAACTCAAAAGAGATTAACTTCATGATTTTTTTCCTTCCCCCCTCGACTTAATTTCCTTTCTATTTTCAAAAAATAGATCCTAACCTAACCCTACTCCTAATTTCACCGCCGGACATCGTTAATCCCGAGTCAAAATCCAGAAAAGATATTAATCAAAAAGTTTCATCGCGCGATAACGATCAAAGTACGGTACTTCGAGTTGAAATAAATTTTGAATGGTAATCAACGATGCGCCATTTTAGTCAGCAATTATTCGAGGAAGGTTAAAAATTTTCCAATTTTTTTTTTTAGGAGGAGTAGAGAGGAAAAATGTTTTTGCCAATATTTTTACTGCTATAATGTCATTGATTAGATGATGATGGAGTTGGAGGCTTTCCAGAAATGGTAATGGGAAAAGAGGTGAGTTCACGGCAGGTCATAAAAGAAGCCATTCGCTTCGGTTACGCACTAGATTGATATGGGGACTCGCTTCTCTTGCCGCACAAACCAAATTCCGACGAAAATCGAACACCAAACTCGTAATATTACACATCTATTTATCTGCACACACTTGATACCGCGTTTCATAACCACTACTCCAATTCTACACCATCTGATTTCCAGATGAATAAAACCCGAGTCAACTCCGCATCAAAAACTAAAAAGACAAACATGGTTTTAAAAATAAATAAAACCAAGCATAGAGAGGAAATTACAAATATATTATGTTTGCTACTAGCCTATATTTGAGAGTAAATAACTTTTGATGCAGCCGTTTTCAAATGTCAAACTCGATGATGCGTTCCCCGCCCACGTCCATAAAATTCTGCAGTGCCTTCTACGCAGACCACACCACAACATCAAATATAATTCATAATCATAGGAGGTCCAAACTTAATTAAATTCCTCGTCCCTCTCTGATTACTGCAACCTATCTCAATAAACCACAATTTAGGGGAAAGTCTCTCGAATATTTTAAAAACTCTACTTCATTTTGTACTTTTACAGTATACAAGCGTCGTTTATTTCAAAAAATGAAGGTTGGATATTTATAGGAGAGGAAAAAAATGTTGTTCCCGATCGATAGAACACGTGACTGCCACAAGATGGGTCAGCGTGTGGGGTCGGATGGATCTGTCCTGCATGCAAGCCTGATTGGACACCAAGCCTGTCAATCTGAACTTTCATTTTCCGACCCAGTGAAACTCCAATAAAGGAAAGTTGTTGTGGCCTCAGACACCCAGGCTGATGGTGTCGCCAAGAGTGGAGATTCATACCAAGCATCGCAGTCGTTTGACGGCTCCACCTCGCGCATGCAAACCGCATTACACACCGAGCTCAAACAGCCTTAACCAGAGAACGGGTAGAAAAAAGGAAGACACCTGAGCCCATTTAAGCCTCTCTATGACTCACGTTAAGACTAAATGAATTGAACGAAAGCGACTTACCAACTTGGTTCGTTCTCTCTTTTAACAAGTTAAAGCAACTACAAGTAGAAAATTACTCCGACTTACCTAGAAAGAGAAAATAGAAAAGAAAATGTTGTTTATTATTACTATTATTACTATTATTATTATCATTTCAAGTTTTTAAATTTAATAACAATTTTTTTTTTTTTTGCGTTATTTAATTAGCAAAATGCGCTTTTGCGAGACAAGATTTAGACAAAAAATGCGCATGCGCGTTTAGTTGTTAAAGGGAAAACTCAACTCAATTTAATTTTTGGTGTTTAAAATATATTTATAATAAATTTGATATTTAAATCGTCAATCGGTAATATGGTATTTTAGTTTAACGGTGCAAAAATTCACAGGCAGAGGGCACCATCTACCGCGAGCTGCAAAAGGGGGAAAAAAATCTCTCGCGTTGTGGCTCACTCTGTCGCTCTTGGCCACGAGGAAAGAAAAGGAAAAGTCGAACTAAACTCATTTTTCTTCGACCCAATCTCGATCGGCAACGCAATTAACCGTCGCGCCAATGACCTAATCTCTCTTACCTCATTTTTTATTCATAAATTTATATCTTTTTCCGACTACTTTTACACATTTCCACGTACTTTGTCACGTACATTAAATCAAGGTGGTAATTTGATCGAAATCCACATAAAACGTGTAAGTAACGACTCCCTCCAACTCCAACTCCAACCACCCCAAAAAAAAAGACGAAAAAAAAAGAAAAGAAAAGCAGTTAAGCAAGGCTAGAAAGAAGGAGGGGTTTAGTAGTTAAGCGAGAGCAATTAAGAAAGATATTTTATTGGTAACACAGGCGTCGACCTTATCTGCAATGAGCAGGGAGCGAAGAGAGAGGGAAAGGGAGAGAGATTGCGCATCACTAACAGAGATCTATTAGGCGATTTGGATGAGGAATTTCATTCGGAACAGGAAATTTAATACGAACGCAGAGGGGGCCTCGGCTTCATTATACGTTTCTCGCATTCACTGCCAAGACAAGTGACGCCGGAAAGTATAGCTGCCGCGAATACAATTCTCACATCACCAAAAGAGAGCGCGAAAAGACGAGGAAAAGAAAAAGGAGGAGGAGGAGGTTGGGGGAGAAAAAGAAGAAGAAAGAGAAAGAGGGGGGCTCTACTGGGACCCACAGCACTTGCGATGTGCAGTTCTAATTAAGAATGTCATCTAACTCACGAGGACGATCTTTTCCTCTCGTTGAGGAAAAGCAAAAGCAAACTAGTACGTAAAATGGTCACGAGTCAGTCGGTGAAAATTTGCAGCCGCGGGACTCGGCCGAGCGCAGTTTTTCATCGCGAAAGGAAATTACTTGCCGAGAAAGGCCGAACAAGAATGAAATGTTTCCTTCCAAAAAGTTGAGAGTAAATTTCAAGAACCGCTGCCTCCTTTTCCAAGTCTGAGAGTAAGTTATCACCTGGCCATGACCATTCGGGCAGGTGCAATCACTCATTGTGATTCACAGCAGCCATTGCTGACTTGTGTGAAATGTTGCTTATCCCCCATCCCCTCTCCTTCGCTTTCTCCTTACCCCAACATTTCCCCGTTGCTATCAGCAACTCATTTGTGGAGGCGACCCATTGGAAAAGCAAGAGAGAGAAAAAAAAAAATCCGAGCAAAAACGAAAAGCACTCCATGCTATATAAGCACGAGTCGTTTCCTTTTCCTTTGCCAAATTGAACTGTTTTTCAACTCTCACAATCCCACAAAAGATCACTTCGATAATGCAAACATTGAGCTTCAATTTTTATTTTATGGAGCCGACGTTTTCAGCCGACGAGATGGCATTCCTCGGATGGCAGCTGTCATCTCGGCGGAGCTTAAAATTATCTCTTCACTTTATGATCGACAGCAGGTTTTAAAATCTGCTCGCTATGATTGAGGTTTTGCAGGCTTTTGCCAGCCTAGATTAAAGGTCATGTGACTGGATCAAAAACACGAGCAACACAGCTCGGTGACGCAATGGGCCAAGGAGGAATGATCTCTGGTCGTGAATCTTCTCCTATCTCCACTAACAACTTGATAAGATAGAAAGAGAGAAAGCCGCCTTCCTCCCCTTTCATTCGGCCCCCTCGTGGCTCATAGGAGAACTTTCGATGCGCCGCGTCCCCCGAGACGAGTCCTGACAGAGTGGCGAGCGATCTGATTCGCGAGATCCTCCGCCCGACTCGACTGCAGCCTGGCACCGGAGCTTCTGGTTCCCACGGGCGCCGCCCCAACTCACCGCCTTCGTCAGCTGGTGTAAAGGGAGGCCGAATGTCTCGAATTTAATGACGATCATAAATCGAACGCGAGCAAAAAAAATTGTATGATTGGCTACACATTTTTACGACAACTTTTTCGTATAAACCGTTTGTCGACACTTTGGAAATGTTAAAATATTTTTTTTTATATATATATTTTTTTTCTTACTTTTGTCGGTTCAAAATTGCGCATTTTCCTTTTTCAACTCCCCGACTTAATGCGTTCGCAATCAAACCGACTTTGCGCTTGTAACCATTTTGCAAACATCGCCTATTTTTTTCATCCGAGTTCCTACAAAACTCAAACGCCTAAAGATTTATTATCTGCGAAAACTTCGCTATTTCGTTTCATATTAAAAAACACAAGCTAAAAATAAAAATATAATTTCTTTTCTTTATAACTCGCCGCCTCGAGTAAATATTTGCGAGAAATGAATTCAAATTTAATTTTCAACTCTCCAAAAAAAAATATGAAAAAATCCAGAAAAAAATCCAAAAAAAAAAAAAAAATTTTTTATACAATATTCGCACAAAAGAATTTTCTCAACGCTTTACTTTTTCCACCACTTTATAGCTTAAAGAAAATTCCTCACGTTCTTGTGAAAATTTATAATAGTGTGCGCGGCAGTTTTTAGTGAGTAACATTTCGCGCGATTCTTCGCACAAGATGAAACCATGGGCATTATCGAATTAGCCACACTCGGTCTCATAGCGAAACCTTCTCTTGTGTTTTCCAATCCAGTTTGCTTTCAACTTCTTCCACAGAAAAAGAAGGAAAGGAGAAAGAGAGAGAGAGAGAGAAAGAGAGAGAGAGACCAAACGCGCCTTCTGACGCTTCATTCCATCTTGACATTGATTTTCACATCATTTAAAATCAATGTGAGGAGGAGAACGAGCAAAAGAAACTCATCTTTAAGAAGCCTCAAAAAAATCTTAAAAAGAAGGAAGAAAAGAGAAGGGGGAAAAAAATAAAAAATAAAGTTATAACATTTGTCAGATGCTTATTCAAGGCAAACAAGTGAAAGCTTCTGGTAAACGTCACAATTAGACCAACAATTTCGAGCTAAGAAACGAGCCAATTTCATCATGACCTATTTTAGTTTGTTACATTTGACTCGTTTCTTCCCCTCGAGATTTCTCAAACACCAACACATAACTGGCAACTATAAATCTTAGCTCAATGACCAAACGAATCGATCTAAATCCCCCTTCCTCGTCCTCAGTCTGACGACTGTCCGTATCTCGCCCCATGGGCTGCCATACGCGAAACGCGCACTACTCGTCCCATGACAGTTTTGTCGAATCGTACTCCGACAAGAAAAAAAAATGAAAAAATATATATATATCTAACCGCAAAAAAAAAAAAAAAACTTGGCCTGTCGTTCTCACCCATCTATCTATCATGTCTATCGACAAAAAAAGCGCCGTCTATCGAGGAAATCTGATGAAGTCTAAAACCGAAAAAACTGCCATTTTTAGATTAGATTTGATTTGATTTGATTTGGTAAAAATATAAAACAAATTTCGAATTTTACCACTTAAATTTATTTTGTAGAAAAAGTGACAAAAATACATTCTTCACCCCATGAAGATTATTGGATGTGCCTGCAGCCAAGATGATATCCATATGCCAGCACAAAGGAGGCTTCATCTTCTCCTATAAGGTAAAAGAGAGAGAGAAGGAGCGGGCTGCGGGAGAAAGAGCTGGAAGGCGTCCAACCCTCGACCGATCAGAGTTGCAGAGAAAATTAGGTGCACCATTCTCCCTTCCCTCCATCTTCCTGCACAATGCTCGAGGAGACAATAACAACGAGATTAATTCCGAATTCGTAACGACTGATTGATTTCCGAAGTGTTTTTCTTGGGAAGAATACTCGCGGGTCTCACGTTGATTTTTTCTTCTTCTTTTTCTTCAACCCAAACTTCAAGTAAATATTACCCCCCAAAAAATAAAATAATGGGGAGAAGAAGAAACTTTGTTTCTATTAAGTAAAAATAAAAAGTATCGTATAATTTACTCGCTCTCTTTTACGACTCAAACGGAGGCAATATAAATAAACCACACTGTATAATCATGCATAGAGACAGAGAAGCAAGAAAAAGAATGAAAAAAGTACAGTTTATTGTACCTTTTCACGTCGGAGGTGTGGATAAAATAAAAATTTTATGACTCGGAAAACACCAGAATGTTTCCACCGAAAGACGATCCCCAATCTAGCAAAAGACAAAATACGGAAAAAAGAATTCGATATATATCCTCTCATCAAAAAATCTCGCAATTTTTTTTCTTCTTCTTCATCCTCGGGGAGAGAAGGATGATGAGTTTCGTCGTAGTCATCACGTTGTTTAACACGATATCCGTTAGTATTACCGTTTCTGACAAAACGAGTCACCCACCCACGACAAAATTTATGACACTCGTAAAGACAGGTCAGGGCGTCACGTACGTTGTTCACACGTGTTCACTCACTCAAACATTGACGTATTCATTACGAGACAGGAAAAAACACAACTCGAAAAATAGGCCAATTGATTGCGATGTCGGAAAATAACGTTTCTTTTATTATCCATTTTGCTCGATAAAAAAGCACAACGTGCCTTTCTTTATTCGCTCCAGACTCGCTCGGTATTCATTTTTACGACATTTGTGTCGTTTTATGGAGATGAGCTCCGCGCCGTTCATTTTCTCGCACTGCATGGGCAGTGGCCTCGTCACACGAGGGTCGCTCGCCACTTTTATTCTCGCCGTATCAAATCCATCTTCACATTCACGTAGCGTTCTGGCTTGTAATCTAATTCTCGGTCCAAACGCAGTTACAACCACCAGGATGAGGTTTCCTCGAACTCTTGAACTGCGGAGGTTGGTGCAAGTCAAACAACGAGAACCATCTCGATTGCATGCAGGCTCTAGGAGACAAATGTCCAACTTATGACCACTCATCTTTTATTTACGACTCAACATCACAGAAACTACTCTCATGTAAAACTAACATAACATCAAAAGAAAAATCTTGTTTACATCCTTTTTCTCGCCCCCATCGATCGAGAAAAAACTTATACATTTTTAATACCCTTTGCTCATTTTATATAATTAACTAGCTAACCATCTTCCCCTCCTCTCCCTCAAAAAAAAAAAAAATTTCCTTTCGAGAAACAACTTTTCTCGCAAACACGAGGAAGACGAAGAAGGGAGTCTCCGGGAATATTCTATTAGCAATCTTTTCCAACGCTTCGGCGTGTGGCCCCGCATGAATTTGCGTGCCTAGCTTCCCTTTTGCCTCTGTGTTCCTATAAAAATTCTGTTGCGAAATGAGAACATTCAGTTTGGTAACACAATCATCCAATATTGATGGTCCCTTCTTCCTTGTCATGTATTATTGAAAGGCTCATCTGCATGAGGTGAGCAAACACACCTCGCGAAGCCCGGGTAGGGAAAAAAAAAAAACCTAAAGTAAAATAAAACACGAAAAACTTTCTGAGAGGGGGGGAAAAAAAAAAAAAAAAAAAATTCCAAAGTGCACTCGATTTACAAAATGTTGGTCACTTCCCAAAACTGAATAAAATATTCAGCGCGGTTCGCCTCCGGCGCAATTATGATCAAACCCAGTGACCTCTTCTTTGCCAAGCGGGGGCTTCAACTTTGTGTGTAAAAGAAGGGGCTTATCCAACATTGCATAATAAATCATGAATCATCCGCCTCGTGCATAATTAATCCGTGCCTACATGAGTTTACAGTTGGCAAAAGTTAATGAGCTTCCTCCGGAGTTTGTCAAGAGTGACGACAGCTTGCCTTGTTTTCGCTCGTGTGAACCACTGACAGCGCAGCCACCGTTCTCGCGTATTCGCCTACTTTTAATCGAATGTAAAATCAAATTAAGACTACCATCAGAAAAGAGGCGATGCTCTCGGCGCAGCAGCCGACAATTAGGCGCTTGTGTGAACCAAAGTGTCGCTTCCATCTCGCACTTGTAATTAGTCAAGTGTCGACCTGGTAATGAAGTTGTTTCACACCAACTTCCTTTTTCTAAAAAATCTATTTTTTTTTTTAAATTTAAATTTAAATTTAAACTAACGATGCACGTTTGTCAAACTTTACAATTTTGTTTGTACACTTCGAGATAACTCGATTCAATCTCGTCTTATGAATATTCCCTGATTTATTAGTTTAGTGTTAAAGTAACGTGATCACGCACGTGTTGTTTGGGATGAATTGAAAGCAAATAAAATAACACAAAATCAAAAGGAAAAATAGAAATCCGAGTAAATAATTTATTTTTTCACGTTACAAAGAAAACAACAAATTTTTTGTTGCCCGATCGCGTGTGGAAAAATAATTTACTTTACAAAGAAAATCCAGCGTGAATTTTCAAATTGCCATCTTTTCTCTACTCGACCAATAGAAACCAAGTGATCTGTGACTTATTAAAGTTGAATTTCCAAAAATAAAATAAAAAACCTTTTGCACGAACATGTAATAGAAAGAAAGTAAAAAGAGGGAGAAAATTTCTCCAGCTTTTAATATGCAGATTGGAGACGGGGCTCGCTTTTAATGGACGAACATGAACTTTTTTTACGAGACATTTCACGAAGGACGGCGTTTCGCCAGGAATTATTTCATCGCTCGCACATTTCTTCAACAGAAAACCGCTCTTCATTCTTTTACTAACCAAACTCTTCCGTGCGAATCAAGTGTGGGTTGCAATTACTCTAAAGTGAAAACTCACACGAATAACGGAAACAACCATACCACTTTTCGTTTTGTTTGTTTTTCTTTTCCCGCCTTTTTTCCCCCTTCTCCTAAACTCGATGACTGCGCGTCTTTACGGGAATTAAAACGGGAATAAAAGACGTAAATTTTTTTCCCTCCTATTAAAGAAAACTCAAAACAAACACTCCCAGCCTAATTGAAATTCAACCTTGCAGAAAACTCAACCCAACCCAACCCAACGAAAAATAAATTAACCCACCGTCTGAATATCGCGCAGCTTTTTCGTTATCTTCAAAACTGCCTTAAATACACCAACAGTTTTGTGCGAGATGACTGCCGCTAGATGCAAGAACAGCGGAAACATTTCTGCGTGCGTCAGCCTGGAAGCTCGGGGCACATATCTCTCGAGGCCATTACTTGGTCATCATTTCTATTCCTCTTGTGAGTATCTCTCAGCACATGCACAATACGCCCAAAAGAAGAAGAAACACAGACACAACAAAAATTAAGCGTTTCTTTCTTTATTCGAGACAGAAAAACCGACTTCGAGGAGAAGGAG
>JAQIWS010000880.1:0-14841 GCA_034696085.1 Stigmatogaster subterranea | reverse complement strand
GGACAAAATTGCCGACGTGACCCATCGAGGCAGAAAAACGTTAGTCTACTCCAGCACCGGGAAAAATCGGTCCGTAAACCTGTATACTGCATATTTGATGAAACACGAAGAAATGACTCTGAGATAAGCTTATCATCACGTAAAATCGAAGAGAAATATCGCGCATCCAAACACCTGGTTTTTTAAACAGCTTATCGAGTACGAGAGGTTGTTATTCGGACGAGTAAGCGTGAACATGATAAATTCGCCCTTAGCCGGGATTGTCCCTGATGTGTATGAAGACGAGTTATTGTATATAATGTGGAAGATAATGTGTAGGAAGAATTTGTAGTAAATTTGACAGTGTGAAAAATGTTCTATGTCGAATAATTCGTGTGAGAAAAAATTTAAATGATTTTTAAATTAAATTTATCTGTAAAATTTAAGTAATATGAAAAATTCACAAAAGAGTTGAAAAAGAAAAAAAAAAATGAAAAATTGGAAACTGAAAAATACAAAATTGAAAAGTTTAAAAAATGAAATTTTTTTTGCTAAAAGGAAATACAAAAATGTGACAAAATTAAAACTAAAACATATTTTGAATAAATTTTAAATACAAAAAAAGTTTTCTCGGTGTTCTGAATTTAGGGTTTGAAATATAAAGAGGAAGTGAATTTCGCTGAAGACTTCTCAGCATGGAAAGTTAATTATTGAAGGTAAATATTGTGTAACATTAATGCACAGATGGATGGGTTCACTGGAACTGAATATGCTACTTCCAATTGTACTACATCTAGTTAAACTACTAGTATGTGTAACTAGAGATTAATTCAATATCCACCTACTAAATTTGAACGGAAACGATGATTTATTTCCTGCGAATTCTAATTGACGATAGCGAAATGGAGCACCAGCTGCAACCACAGCCGCAATCGATAATCCAAGCTGCATCAACAGCTATTTGATCAATGCATTTCCAGGTGTTGAGGTACCTTGGTTACACAGGTCAAACTGTGATAAATTGAACGTGCGATTGACTTTTCACCAATTCTGAATCGTAGGATTGAAATAAAGTACGGTGCTATAATTCGGTTTTTAACACTTTTTATTATAAGTTTGTTAGTATGAAATACAATGAAAATAAAACTGTACATTTTTCTTGAAGCAATTTGAAGTTTAGAGAATGGGAAATATACACTGATTTGTTTTGTCTCCACTTTCAAGAGATTTCAAATATCGTTTCCCCTTTTTTTCTCATATTTAGTTCTCTCTTTAAAAATTGGTCTAAATTTCAATATAATTTCATTATTTTCATTGGACTAGAGTCTGCAAATAAGCAATCACATTTTATTAAAGAAATACATAATCACTTATGCAAACAATTTTTAAACCCTGTTGTTTTCATTTTTTTCTCTTTTTATTAAAAAACTTTCTTTACTTATTCTTAAAGTAATTCACCTTTGTGTTTGTACAAATTCATTCTATTCCTGTCCATTTGCGAATAATCAACGTCATCACTGTGTAAACACAATTCGTCCGTTCTTCTGGGGAAAATGAACGTTGTCTCTGCTGTATTGTAGCGGCTGACAAATTTCAAAATACCAAACTTCCCTTGAGAATTTCATATTTGGCCAAATCATGTGACAACCTGCCTGTTTCGATTTAATGTAACTGGATACGCGAGTGGATGTAGTTCCCCCGGGTGTCTCCCGTAACCATCCATGCGAAGAGTTCTGTGATGAAACTGCGGCGATTCCTCCTCTGAAGAACTTGAGCCTTGGCCGTGCTCCAGTAAATCTGGAACTAATTGCAAACCTACGGTGTACGGGGGTGGTTAGAAATGAGGAGTTGCTTATGAACCTTCCGTTTCCGGGTGAGTCAGCGGATGCCGAGGACACACGTGGACGGCTTGCTTCATGTTCTCATTGTATATGTTGTCGTTTGTAGGCTGAAAAAAGATTATCTCGGTTAGTACGTATTTTTTGCAAAGTGTCAAATCTGGAATGTGAATTTTCATATGCAAAAAATGTGAAGAAAAATTTAAATTAAGTGGATATTAATAGTAAACTCGTGGGAAAAAATGTAGATATTAAATAGAAATTTTTGTACAATCAAAATTAAAATTTTGCTGCTTATCATTTTTAAAATTTGAAAATGTCAGAATTGAAATTAAAAGGAAGAGAATAATAATTTACTGGGGATTGTTGATAACTTAAGAATTTTGATAAAATGAAGGAAAAAATTCAATATTCTGATTATATTCAATTAAGAGCGGAACAAAATTTTCCATAAAATTATACCTTCTAAGCAGATTTGCACCAAAAATACGCAAATTAAGCAACATCACTGATTAAAGAAAAACTCACGGCATATTTAGTATTATAATTCATTTCCGTTGCATTTGATGAATATTCGGGTAATAATCCTTGCGAAGTCGTCAAGATTTGAAAAGTAGCGTACGGGGTAACATTATCTTGAACTTCTACAGTAATTAAAACCAAACCAACACACATTAATTCCAACTTCAAAACCACCATTTAAAACATCAACTCACTAGTATCCTGTAAACCTCCATTTTCAATATTAAGGACGGCTTCTGCATTGCAACCCTTTTTCTTCATCGAATCTCCAATACTCGGATTAACAGATTGATATTTCGGATTTATCTTATCTGCAACAAACTCTAATCAACCCAATAAATCAACTTCAATCCACACCACACCACACCACACCTACCAGCTGCATTGCTGTTGTGCATTAGCCTTCTTTTAATACAAATACAACTAACTGATACAATTATAGCCACCAAACACATGGCAGCCACAGCAGGGATCACAATAAACAAATCCAAAAACGAGAGAACATTTTCCTCCTCTTGCATGGACACTTCTCTATGACTACGATCATCTAACACTCCAAAAAAAATAATACAAAATAAAAATAAAAATATTATTATATATGAAATTTTTCTCACCATTGGCTACTTCAGTCAACGTTATGAAATCGTATTGCGCTGAGTCAGATCCAGCACTGCTGTGAGCAGTTACTTTCAGTTGATAGGCATCTGCTGGCGCCAAATCCGTGATGACAAAGCGTTTGTTGTCCGGCTTCACGTTATTGGACACAAGAGTCCAGTCCGAAATATCTTTTCTTTTGTATTCGACTACGAAATATAAAATTGGGCATCCACCGTCGAACCAAGAATCAAGGTGAAGCACGATAAATGTGGTGTTGGTTAAGATTAATTTTTCTTTGGACGGAATTTTTGGAGCTTGAGATATAATGAAAACTTGATTAGTTTTATTTTTTATTTTTAAGATGCATTAAAGTTGAAGAATATTGGTGTAATACCATCTCCTTTAGTCTTGGCAGTGACGACTTCAGACGCTTGACCCCGGCCAATTCTGTTATGAGCCGTGACGTAAATCTGGTACCTCGTACCACACGTTAAGCCTTGCAATGTGTAGGTAGTTGCTGAAGGTTCAATCTCGATTTCCGACCATTGACCGTAATCTTGACGATAACTGAGAACGTAACCTTTAGAAAAAAGGTATAATTTTGGTTATAGACAAATTTGAACAGTTAATTAAAGAAATTGATTCGTACTAGTTTCTCCAGCTCCTTTGTAAATATCTTCAGAAGGTCGACTCCACGACAAGTGAATTGATTTCATCGTCGTCGATCCAATACTTAACACTGGGGGATCAGGTGGAACTACGAAATAAATTTTATTATGAAGAAGAAAAAGTGGTATTTTGAAATTTTACCTTCGACTATAACTTGATGAGTAACATTATCACTATTTAAACTGTTTTGTACAGTGCACGTGTAATTTCCACTGTCGATACTTTGGATGTCTTTGAGAACGAGGCTTCCGTCTGAGGCCAACTGAATTTTTTTTGACTCTTGAATAGTCTCCCCTCTGAATAATAAAATTATAAAATGTAGTATTAAACAAACAAGCGAACGAAAAAAAAGTTGTTGTAAACTTGTAACCACGTACAGAAAACTCCATCTGATGGTTGGTGCTGGGGCACCGATAAAAACACAAGGCAACTGAAGAGTTTGTTTCCAAGATACGGTGAAGCGTTCTCCGAACGACGCAATTCTAGCTGAAACTGCGGGAGAGAAAAACAAATTCAAAAATTATTTAACTTAAAAAAATATTCTTTTATGCAAACGAAACAATGGTTAAAATTTTACCCAAAGGACCAGATGTGGTCTGGGTCACAACTCTCGTGCTTTGTCCTTCTCCTATTGCGGTAGACGCAGTGACCCAAAATTCGTATCGTCTGTTCTTGCTCAAACCTTTCGCTTCATAACGCACCATTGAACCAGGAACGCTTACTTTAGTTGTTTCCTGCAATTCCAAATTACATTTTAACACTTCGTTTTCCTAAAACTTTCAGCACTCTTTGCCAAACAAACAAACAAACAAACAAAATCATCAAACAAAAACCGCAAAATACACAAATAAAACTGTAATAAAAACAAAACAATTCCACCAAAGACTCATACTAACCACAAACTCACCTCCCTTCCACTGTCAGTAAGCCGAATGTATACAGTGTACTTAGTAATTAATCCATTGGATCGTGCTGGCGGCAACCACGATACCAAAATCGCATCCAACGCCATCGTTAACACTTTGATGTCTGCAGGTGGACCCGGAGCTATAATCCATCACAATTCCTCAATATCTACTATATTTTTATATTTTCTGGATGATTACAATCAACGCACAACACCGTAAACTAACCGTCTTCTAGAGTAGAACAGAAAATCGGTTCGCTTTTAACTCCATCTCCAACGTGAGTGAAGGCTAAGACATTGATGCTGTAGTTGGTAAATCTTTCTAGTCCGTGGAGCATCGTTTTTAAAGCTGGAGTGATTTTTGTTTCGTAAGCTGAACCAGGGTGGTGGGCTGAAAGACAACAAACCGTATACCTATGCATTTGATTATTAATATAGTGATCAACAATTTTAAATTTCAGTAAATATTTAGTTTATAGAATGGTTAACGGCTGAACGTTAATTAAATTGATTTTGTTACGTTGTTATTTTGGAAAGACAAGCGTGAACTTTGTATTTACTGGGTTGAAATTCGGAAAATATGAAAAAGAAATTGAGTTTTGATAATGTTTAGCATCTGGGGTAAAAAAATATTTGGTTGAACTTGCATCTTACGGATTTGTAAATCGATTTGGGATTAAATAGTAAGTAAAAAAATTATTTGTTTTTGATTTTGAGACAAAAATTTTCGATTGCATTACAAGTAAAGATTTTGAGTTATCAATAAAATTCTGAATTTTCAGTATAATTCTAAATTTTCGATAAAATTTTAAATTTTCGTTTAGATTTCGGATCCTTGAAAAGAAAAAAAAAATTTGGATTTAAAAAAAAAAAAAAAAAAAAGGGAAAAAAAATTGGAAAACTATGGATTTTCTTTTGGCAGAAAAGTTTTAAGCTTTTACACACAAAATTTTTGTTTTATGTTTTAGACATGAGCCTATAGTTTACCCACCATACCATTCTCTCATTGGCTTGTACAGCACTTTGTATCCTTGCAGAAGACCATTAATGTCATGCGCAGGAGGCGAATCCCACTGGATATGTAGTGACTGCGACGACACTGCCGAACATTTGACATTGCCAGGCGCGGAACTTGGAACTACAAGCCAAAAACGACACCAAAAAAATATAACATAAAACATACTAAAAACAACAACAACAAAAAAAAACTAAACCAAATTTATACTCCAATATTTTACCATCTTCAATCGTCATAGCAACAACTTCGTCGGAATTCGGTCCAATTCCGTGATCGTTAAACGCTTGAACGACAATATTATATTTAGTAAACTTTTTAAGTTTTTCCAACGTCAACTGAAGATTTTGTGCGGATGTTTTTGGTTCGTTCGAAACAGTACGAAAATTATACGGTTCGGAGTAATTATATAATTTATAACCAACGTGGTAACCGCGGATTTCTCCGTTCCAATATTCATGTCTCGGCGGCTATCGAATTACAAAAGAAGAAAATAAAATAAAATATCACGACACAAAAACACCTAATTACATTTCACTCACTTTCCACGTAACGCGGAGCGTCTGCGAATTCATGGCTTCGACTCTGACGTCTCTAGGAGGCCCACTCGGAGCTGCGATTGAGTGAGTAATCAGATTACGATAAATCAATTCCTCCGCTTCACAATTCATTTTACCTTCTTCGCCGGTAGTAGTTGCAACTGACACGCTCGGTTCACTCATTCCCAATTCATTGGTCGCAAGCACCCGAAAGCGATATTTTGTGGCCGGTAATAATTCAGTAATTGTCAATCGCATTTGAGCACTCGGAACCGAGACGTTGAATAGTATGGACGACGGTGACCACTCGCCTGTTTTAGAAACCACTAGCCGATTAACTTAAGAGTGTTAGTTATATAAAGTCGATTTTTAACCTGCGGTGTATTGGACGACGTAACCGTTCACTGCAATGTTGCCGTCATATGGACGGCTCCATGAAATATGCACGGCTCGGCTTCCTTCTTCAACTAGATGAACGTTGTGAGGGGGTTCTGGAAGTTCTGTAATATTTTTTGGTTTAAGTTTGCAGAATTTTGGAGGGCGTGAAAATAATGCTCGAAGAATAAATCAAAATAGTGTAACGGTTTCGTGGTTAGAAGTTGAAGTTTTGGAAGTTCGAAAAAAAGTTTTAAAGTTTTGCACTTTAAAATTGTGGTTTTGGTCGAAAAAAAAATCGAGTTTTACCTCTTTGAAGAGGGAAAGTTTTACGTGCACAGAATGTGAAGTTGTGCATAAAACGAAATCAAATTGTAAACATTTATGTAAAATTAACTTTACGTTCACAAACCGCAAACAAATTCAATTTTTCTCTTCAAAAACATTAAATTTCTCGTATCTAAAAGTCTAACTTCTGCACCAAAAAAAAAAAAGAAAAAAGTTTTTACACACGCAATAAAATCAAGTTTCGCACCAATTACGCATAAAACTCAATAAATCACGCACCTACGAAACGACTAACATCTGCGTAAAAACAAACGTAAAAATCAAGAATTTGCAAGCAATAAAATTCACGCAAAAAGTACAATGGTTAAAGACAAGCTTCCACCCCAAATCTATTACGAGTTTTATTTTTATTTTACCTTGGACGATGAGGGTGACTAGGGCCTCGTCTTGTCCGAATTGGTTTTTAGCGTTGCACTTGAAATTGGTGCCGTCCTTTCGTTCCGCTGATGCTATACTTAAGACTGATGTAATGCCCACGTCGGATGGTGTGTCTTGAACGGAGAATCTGCGTTTGCGAAGCAATTACGACTAGAATGAGTATAATTGCGGCGATTAAAAGAGACGTTCAAACGACCTTTTATTTGCTGTAATAGGCGATCCGTGTTTGCTGGACGACCACACGACTTGAATTGGCAAGTCTCCGTGAACAACGCAGCTGAGTTTGGCAACTTCTTCCATTTTGACCGTTTCATTTTTCGTCTTTGTGTCGATTTTAGCTGGAACTAAAATGCAAACAAAGCAGTAAAAAATTTTATTAGACGACCAAAAGCGCAATCAAAAACGTTTAAAGCAAGAATTGCATGTTTTCAGAAAGCGAATCTAAACCGCGACGTACTTTTCTAAAAATGAAAATATCAAACTCACAGACGCACAAAAAACACATACAACTATCAAATATTACCATCACCTACAAAATATGTCTCGCTTCATTTTCTTTCAACCATCTGCGCTAACTTTTCTCATCTTTCAAGCGCAAAACGCTTAGCCAGCACAAAATCGCATCAATATTTTTTGGTACACTTTTTTCTCAAAATTTTTTTTCTCTTACCCTGGACATTGAGAAAGACGACTTTGCTGAGGCCAGCACCTACGTTGTTGGTAGCTTTGCACATGTAGTAGCCTTCGTCGTATTCCAAGGCGGTGGGAATCCGCAATGTTCCTTGGTGAGCGAGGTTTGATCGAGAAGTGCTCAACTCGACAAAATCTCCCGAGGAAACATCTAAATCGATGTTCCAGAACAAAAACAAATTTTTAAAAAAAGATAAATTTGATGTTTCACTTTTCAATTTTCCATCTAACAACTTTAAAAATTAATTTTAATTACTAACACAAAAATCGCAGATTTTGGTCACCATATGTCACAAACTAAATACCGAGTTCATCAATTAGATTACACTACATCAAATTAACTTTAACACGCAAATTTCATTTCACATTAGAGTCAGCAAAAGGTCATCACGAAAAGTGAGCGGGTTAAGCTAAACACGGTTGCGAAACAAAGCCGCGATTGATGCCGTTAAGAAGACACAACCCTTTGAAGGTGAACTCATCTCCATAACAACCGGAGTAATTTTATTAAAACTTAAGTTCGCTCGTACCGAGAGACTTGAACCAAGAGATCAAGGGAACCGGATGACCCTCAGCTTGGCATTCAATCTGGACGCTGCCTCCTAACGACGCACTGGTGTCCACGGGTTCCACTTTCCACCTAGGTGGTACTAGAGTCGTACAAGCGTAATTCCCTTTTAGTTTTATAAGGATTTAACTAATTTTATTGCCTACCTTTGACTATTAGCGTCGCAGTGTGGTTGACAGTGGCAGCGTTGTTGTGCGCACTGCACGTGTAGTTGCCACTGTGATGCGCCATCACGCGCTCAATGACCAGCGTGCTCGCGTACTTATCTATAGTTTGGGTGGTCACGTCTGAATTGGGCTGCACCGAAGAACCATCTTTGTACCAATTAATGGTTAGTGGTAAGTCTCCCTGACTTAAACTGCAGAAAACGGAGGCACGAACGCCCTCGTAAGTTTGGTCTTCTTGGAAGGAGAAGGGGATTATTTTTGGAGGAACTGCGGACGAATAAAAGTAGAATACATTTATTTTTGTTTATAAAGGTTTTAAAGGATTGGAAGTTTAGATTTGGTAGTTAAAAGTTAAAAAAGTTTTCTTGTTGTGGTTGAAATGTTTGGAAAATGTTGAAAAGTGTTGGAAGGCCGTCGTAAAAATTGAGAAAATTGTTGAAAAATTTAAGAAAAAATGTTGAAAAATTGAGAAAATTGTTGAAAAATTTAAGAAAAAATGTTGAAAAATTGAGAAAACTATTGAAAAATTGAGAAAATTATTGAAAAATGTAAGAAAAAATGGTGAAAAATTGAGAAAACTGTTGAAAAATTATTGAAAAATTATTGAGAAATATTAAAAATTATTAAAAATTTAAGCAAAAATGTTGAAAAATTGAAAAAACAATTGAAAAATTATTAAAATTTTTTTGAAAAATTGAGAAAATTATTAAAAATTTAAGAAAAATTTAAGAAAAAAATATTGAAAAGTGGAAAAATAATTGTCGACAACAACCTCTTTAAAGTTGTACACTACAAAGAATTAATTTTATCTTTGCACAAACAAATTTTTCTTCTCTTTCAACCACCACTAAATCTGCCCTAACTTAGAGTAAATTATTTCAAACATATTCTTACCAAGCACGGTTACTTCAAATTCACGTTGGGCACTTTGCCCTTGTCTATTAAGGGCAACGCAGGTATATTTGCCAGCATCAGGGTTCCGTTGCACATTCTCCACCAAAATCGTTCCATTATGAAACGCCTTTTGCCGATGGTTAACGGGAAGTCGAGAACCATCTAGACAACACAAACACACACACAAAAAAACCCGAGCAAACAAATTAAATCTTGGTCAAACGGTCAAACCGAAACAACGCCTTTAAAAGAGCTCCAAAAACGTCGTTTCGTCGACAGAAACACAACAAAATCATTTCCCAACTCGACATTTCGCTTCCTTTTATTTTTTTTCCCGTCTCTCCCGTTCTCTCAAAATTACTTTCCATCTTCTTGTGAATGTGAAGCTGAATCCAATGTTGAATTCGTTCTAACACTGTAACCACATTCTTTGCCCACACTATAAGACACAGAGAGACCCACCAGGAAATCGTGCTTTTGTCTCTGCCTAAAACACTGCAAAAGGAGACGAGAAAGCTCTGACACGGTCCATTTGCGTTGTGTAAGTGTGATGGAGTCACCAGCATAGCCATCCAACGCACCAACAGGGAATTGGTCTCGTGTGATAGGGATAAAATTACAGCCGCATAAAGACCTCTATAGTTATACTCGAGCCAGTTGAAACCCAACATAATGCACACGCAAGAAATAAAATAAAATAAAATAATAAACTATAATAAAACGTGACTGAGTGGTGTCTTCAATTTTTTGGTCCTCTCCTGGTCACAAATTTAGTTAAAAGTAATTTTTGCACGCAAAAAAAAAAAAAGGAAAAATAGGGAAAATACTTGAAATTTATTGAGAATGTGACGTTAAGTCGTGAAGGAGGAAAAAAAAAGTTCACAAAGTTATCTTTTCAAATTACGCATCCGGGAAACTTTTGGAAATCTCGTTCGATAAGCGTGGATACGTGTGGAAATCGCGTCATCCTTCTCTTTACTTCATTTCACGAATCTGATTTCAAATGGACGAGAGAGATTTAAGAAAAAGAAAGAAAAGGAGAAAAATCTGACGACGCGACCCCACGCGCATCCATCACTAAAAACCATTTCGTAAGAAAACCTCTCCAACTTTCCTCATCAACCCATTTCTCCTCAACTTATCATCCTCCTTCTTCAAAAATCTTTAATTAAACATTAGAAATTACCTTTCGATCCTTTCATTAAACATCAAAAACTTTCCGGCAAACCTTTAAAATTCGCCGTCAGGCGAATAATCTTCAATCCAATAGAAACGGTTTAATTTCGCAAACGGATATCTCCGGAAAAATTCGCGGTTAACCTCACTAAACTTCAAACTAACTCGATACGTAGCTTAACATCGAATTTGCATAAAGCATTGATAACTTTGCCATTTCCCTCGTTCAACTCTCGGTTTGTGTCTTTCGTTTCCTTCCGCTCGTTATGATAATGGACCCAGCGCAATGTTCAAACCAAAGGGCAGAGTTTTCTATATCCATTAAGCATAATCAGGCCCTTGACGGTCACAGAGCTCCTTTAGCGCTTGTTTACGATTGGGCATAAACTACGAGTGATTCCCAATAGGCAAATGAGTTGGAGTTTGAGTTTGCGTTGATTTTGTGAGTAATTTCTGCACGATTGTTTCTCGCGGGATTTGCACAAATGGTAATCCTCCATTCACCACTGCATTAAAAGCTCATTGTCACTGTGGTGAATTATTTATTCCACCGGTCCATGCATTTTAATTACCGAACTAAGTTCGATCGAGACGGGAAAGCAACATCGATTTTAATTTGCGAGTTCTTCGGCGATGTCGCGTTGCGAAGAGAAGTTTCGACCAATGTGGTCCGCGAGTTAAATTATGCTTGCTTGAGGTTACTGTGGGTTAGGCTTCTAGTTATATACTGTTAAAAATATATGATGTACTCAGTACTAGCTTGGCCCGTGAGGAATATTTAATATTGAGCAGCGAATACGTAACAATAACAACGGTGTATTTAATGTATGCGCAAGCGCAATATTCGGGTGCACGGAGCTCCTGATTTACCAGGATCACAAATATTTTGAAAACTGTAACTTTTGCAATAAATTCTGCATAAAGTTTTACAACATTTTGCAACTTTAATGGGACTTCAAAAATTGTCCCCCAAAAAATTAACAATTTCTGGCATGGTAGACTCCCGATTACGGGATAATTGAGGTGTAGTCTGTCATTTTTATCTAGTAATTTGTATTGTACTTTCTTTTTATCGATTTTTAAGCGTTTACTTCGTTTTTTTAAATAAATAAATATGTACAGTATATGATGGAAACGTATTAATGTCATCCTGTATTACCGGAGGTTTCTAATTTTGCGGATTAACCAGGATTCGATTATCACGGGAATCATTTCCTCTCCTCCACCGGGTAATCGGAAATCTTCTATAATTACTCGTTAAATACTGAATTTAGTCCTAAATTTTAATGTTAATTACTACAATTCCAGTTTTTTGAATCCCTAAAAATTTTATAAATAACTTTCCACGAAACTTCAACAAAAACACTTTTCCCGGTTTTTGAGACCTCTAAATTTTAAAACCACCGCAAAATGTAAAACTTTCTATAAAGAATTTTCTTAAAGTGATTTGTTTTGGCCATTAAAAATTGGACACCCCAGGCACGCTCCTGATTCACCTACACACCAAATCCGCAGATGCTACCATTATTCTCTTTAATATCCCATTCTGGTTTCAACTTCTGATCTCTGATTCGTTTCTTTTTACTATTTCGCCGCTGATCACTCGCGTACAATACATTTCTATTTCTATTACAGTTACGATTTCTACGTTTACAAAATGGCAATGCGTTACCTATTTCCCAGTAGATGGCGTCGATCGGGTGCCCGGAGACGGGGCATCTCATACGGAGATTTTCGCCTGCCACCACTGTTATTTTAGGCATTGATCGAATGTACGGATTACCTGAAAAGAAAAAGAAAACGAATGAGAAACGTCAAATGAAGAGGAATTGAGTGTAGGACCTCAATCCCTTTTCTCACTTTCACTATCTTTCGTTTCTCTCTCACGCGCGCGCGCGCATCACATCCAGGAAAACTAGACAGAGAGATGGAGTGAAAATTAGATTCCGGAGGAAAAAAGTTAATTGAAAGTGGGGTGATGGATTCCGAGTGAATTACTGCGGATATGGGGTCTGCGAAAGTGCGTGGCCTGCTAACGCGAGGGAGAGAGAGAGAGAGAGAAAGGTGGAAGTGGAGGATGGAGAAAAATTGAGCTGAACTGCAATTGTCAGATGGAGAGATCTAAAGAAAAAAAATTAAAAAGTTGTCGAGAAAAAAAAAAAATTGGAACAAGTTTAAAAATTTATTTGCTGTCCAAAGAATGACAGGTGAGTGACGTTGTAGTTGTCAATTAACCACGTTTTGTCACGAGAGTGAGTTACGGTGCGTAAATTTTTCAAGTCACCGGTTTTAGTTCTAGGTTCAAGTGAAACGTGAACGACACAACCGCGAGTAAGATGCGATAAATTATAAACGGTTTCTTTAAGAATTTACCAAAATTAACCAACGCGTAGCCATTTTGCAACCGCTGTAAAATTTATTCTCCGAACGCCGAGGTTGCACGTTGCACCACAATTAAGAGAACCAAATGAATCTTCGTGTCGTGTATGAAAAGTTGAGTCTAAAACCGCGAACTTATCCCTAAAGGAATAAAAATTTAAAAAAGTAAATAAACTTTAAACTTTCCAAACTCAACTTAACAACTTTAACGCGTCAACATTACGACAGTTTAAAATAACCTTCGTTATATTGGATCACTTTCAATCAATCAACTGTGTGAAAAAAACTTTAGAGCAGCTTTAGGATTGAGAGTAAGCACAGCAATAAATGACACGAGCGTGAAATATGGATCTCATTCCGATTGATGGAAGTGAAGATGGCGGAGCTACGTGAAAATCACCTGCGCGATGACATTTACGCTGGGGTAATATAACATCGAAACGAGTAAATCACGTGGAGGAAATTGCCTTTTTAGTTGCGCCGTGCAGTATTTGTAAGCTGTACAACAAGAATCGACGTTAATCTTATTCCGATGTATTTTTCGCTAGTCACTTCATTGGCTCGGTGGATGTCATTGATCCACGCACGAGGGACGTCGTCCGAGGGAGGAAAAGATCAGATTAAGTCGGGTTGGTGGATAGAATAGAATAGAATGGAATAGAACGAAAGGACTAATCGATCATTCCTGGCACAAGTCTTCTGTCACGATGGCTACACGAGTTCCAATTCCGAATATCCATTACGCAACCGGGTGATCTTTGTTCGTGTAACGTGACATGTTGCAAATGTTCAACTAACTGCTCGCGTCAAAAACAACTAAATTTTTTTTCTTTCTTCTTGATTTTTAAATTAACAAAGATTTTTTTTTACCTCTTTTTGTTCACAAAAACCAACGTTTTTCATATTCAATTTTGAATAAAATAAAATGAAATAAAATAAAATAAAATAAAATGTATATCGGAGACTCATCAGTTGGCAAACGCTCAAAAATTTTTTAAAACTCGTTTTTCAGAGCACGCAAATCCCGGAAAAGCTCAACAAAATGTGACAGCGTTTCGGCATCACGCTGAGCAGTGACATCACGAAACGCGGATAATAAATATCGAATGCGAGTGATTGACGAAAACTACGCGTCACGTAAACATCGCCCCACGCAAACGTGACTCGAATTCTATTTTTCCACCCTAAAAAAAATAAAAAATAAAAAAATAAAAAAATTCTCGACGTAATCTCACCGTAAACGATCATCGCGGCCTCGTGCGTCGTGGAACCAGCTTTATTTGCCGCCATACACGCGAAAAGTCCTCCGTCTTCCACTTGCACGCGACTGATATTTACGTGGCTGATCACGTTTCCACTGGCGTCGCTATATTCTCCGATGCGGACACGTTCTCCGACGGTGATCGGAACGTCGTCCACGCTCCAGTTGATGGTGGGACTTGGAATTCCTGAAGCCGAACATCGTAACGAGAGACTGGCTCCGGGATTTAGAGTATACGATTTGAAACCGGCGACTATTTCGGGCGAACTGTCTGTAAAAGTTAAACAAAATGATCAAATTTACTTAGACGTAAAAATAACATTAAAAATAAAAACTTTTCTGCTACAGTATTTTGTTTACATTTACTCTTAAAAAAAGCACGCATTTTACCCACAAATCATCTTTATCGATTTTTGTTTTACTCTTTTTTAAAGACTCGACTAAATTTTTTTTATGTTTTTGTTGTATTAAATTTAAACGATTTTCTCTATTAAGACTGCAGGTTCAGTTTTAAAGAGCATAGTCGATGGCAGTTGACC
>JAQIWS010000879.1:0-14844 GCA_034696085.1 Stigmatogaster subterranea | reverse complement strand
TTCGCGTTGTTGTGTTTGTTACCATTGCTGGCGACTACAACTCGTTGCAATGAGCAGTTGTAGTGTTAGTTGATGTCTTAATGACTACCAAAAAGCACCTACAAGTACTAATTTGAATATCTTTCCAAAAGATAAGGAACTCAGAAAGCAATTAATGGATAGTTAAAATTTGCAGTGATCCAGGGCCTAAGCTTAATGGGACAAAAAATGCTCTCCTTTGACCTTAACAATGTACTGGAGATACAATAGCATATTCTTGGACTAATTTTCATCTATATTCATATAAATTGCAAGATAATGTTTCACACACATTGCAAAAACAGCCCCAAGTACTGAGCGTTGAGCGTGAGTTTGTGTTTGTGATACCGGTACTTGTTAATTGCATTGACAATTTTTGTGTTCGTGGGTATTGTTATCACAAATTAAGCAAGAATGCTCCACAGAATGTTTTCATCTAACGATTTGGAAGACCAAATCGACCATTGTTGATTTTGGAGTGATGAAAATTTCATTTTATTGAAGCAAGAGACGACTTCTGTGTTAAGACAACAAAAAACTGGTTTTAACATTTGGCATTTGCAGTGACCAGAGCATACAGTAGTATCCACTCTGTGTTATTGATTTGCCCTTCTATTGCCAATTATAAGTCTAGAAATTTTTACTTTTCTAATACGTGGGCTGGTGAAAAAGTTCTAGTTTAAGTCGCTCAGCATGACGACTGATCATCTGCTGATTTTGCACCAACTTATACGTATTGCTGTAGGCAATTTTCTTGAGCAAAATCCGCCGGACTTCACAACGGTAGCATACGTAGTTTGCTCTAAACTCGGAAAAATAGCAACAGTGCCCGATCATTGCAAAAGTAAACTGACATTGGTTTGCCGACTTTTAAAGAAATAAAACTACGCAAGCTACCGATGTGAAATTTGGCGGATTTTGATCAAGAAAAGTGCTTTCAACACATACAAGTTGGTGCAAAATCAGCAGATGATCAGCATAATCGTCGAGCTGCGTGACCAATCCTGGAACGTTTTGACCAGTCCACATATGCTACTTTGGGCATGATATACTGTTGAGACCCATTTAAATGATTCGTACCCTAGTGAAAAAGTGATTGTGGGTTAATACACCCATAATTCCAGATTCAAATCTATATCGTTTGCCATCCTGAAAATCAACACTGGTTGATTTGGTCTCCCAAACCATTAGATATATATTCTCTGGAGCATTATTGCGTAATAACAATTCCAAAGATTGCAAAAATTGTCAATGAAATTAACAAAATATCACAAACTAGTATTCAGCACTCAGGGCTGTTTCTAGGAAGATGGGTTTACTATGTCACCACCAGATGGCGCAAAACAATTGCGCATGCGCATTTTGAAATCGTCAAAATCGTCTATTCCACATTACGTAATTCATGATGTAAAAGATACCGCTAAATTTTTTAGCCAAAGAATTTCCTTCAAGTAGAATGAATTTTTAATATGTCAATTAATTCTTCAAGCAAATTCGTCTGCACAATGGTGCACATCTCAGACAAATTTAGATTGCTCAATAAAATTTCTTCAACAGAACCGAATTGTTAAGACGGCAATTATTTTGCCAAACAACGAGCTGTACACGGGTAAGCAGATATCAGGAAAAAAATTTCGCTAAAAATTTTGTGGACGTCATCAGGAACGCATTTTTTTTTTGCAGTGTCTGTTTCCCCACGTAAACGTTTTTGCACGGCAGCGCACGTCCCCCAGAAATTGTATTTGCAAAAACTTTTTCTGCATTTACAACAACATAATTATTTCGGGCTACGAAAATCATGCACCATCCTACAAAACGTTTTGTCTACAAAACGGTACCGAGACGAGTTTATTGGGATTTTGTATGTTTTATTGTGCACAAAGGAGAAGAAGGAATAAAGTGAGACGAAACCTGAAAAGTTGTGTTGAGAGTTTAATTGGCGCGAGAGACGAGGTTTCACCAACGAGGGAATTTCCACGCCGGATTGGCAGTGGGCTTCCGCGCGATACACAGCGCATTCCACGGCCTCGCGAGTATTTTATCTGGGTTTGAACTTCGCGCGGATTCTGACACTAAGCACGGGCAAGGTCGCCCGTCACATCGTTAATGTTAAATTGTAGTGGAGTAACAATAGTGTGTATAAATTTTAAATATTTACAGTACACATGTGATTATTGCAACTCGTGCTTCGAATTTCTTGTTTTAAAAATATCACACATCATAATATTGAAAAATAAAAATACCGAATATTATGTAAGTCTGAACGAGAATCCTTTCTTACACTTCCGACAGATATCACACCAAGATTGGTACGCAATTGCAATAAAATTTCAATTTACTAGGTTTTTTTGTCAATAAACTCGTATAACCCAGCTGTGTCACCAGATGATGATCTCGTTGGCGGCCTAGCTGCTTCACGAGATGACGGTCTCGACGGAAGTTGTGAAATTGATAATTCCAGACTTTCGCTCTTCAGACTTACATATAAGTAGATTTAGTTCATACGGCACTTGAAAAACAATTACCAGGTGCGTCAATTGTAGTAACAATGTCGTAAATGACTCGGGTTAAACAAATTAACAAGATAATCACACCAAAAACAGCGATGACTTTCAGTAGGGTAGATAAAACCTGTTGACCTTAAATATTTATATTACATTACAGAACCACGAAATTAAAATATTCTGTTATGTGATTGTTTTTTTTTACGTGTCTGATTGTGGCTGTTTAACATTTTGATCCATTATTTGTTGATGAAATTGGCAAATTGCTGTCCCACGATGAATATGTTGCATGGCAGAAGCCATTTTTTGTTAGTAACAATGGTAATCATGTCGGTATTCAAAATTAGAAATAATAGACCGTGAAATTATGACCACGTGACTATACACAACAGATGGCAGGTGATTGAAAAAAGTTGATGACGATTCAAGAAAGAAATTTATTGTCAAAAATGAGAAAACTTAATGCAGCGTATGAAAGTAACTTTTTGCGAAAATCCAACTTTAGGAAGGAATTTATAGAAAAATATTACAGCTATACAATGTAACAATTGTTAATTTGAAAAATTTGTATATTTGTATATTTTTACTCGAGTTTGTGCAGTAACTGTGACCTTTGAAATTGAAATTGTAGCTGACCATAATTAGCAACTCACCAAATTGGGTATTTTTGTATACGGCAACTAAGCCACAAATGATCCAACAAAATTATCTATTTACTGAAACATCTGTCGATTCGGTAAAACACATTTTTCAATTACAAAAGTAATTTCCCGCACCATTTGAACGCTGAATATAATATGTAATCTTCATTTATATTGCTCAATGCGAAAATGTTTTTTATTACTCACCGTTTATGGCATGTTAGGTAATTTTGCTGCGTTGAAACTTGAAACGTATAAAAATTTACAAAAACAACAACGGGGACTTCAATTATCATTCTCTGATTTTCTTGAACTGATGTCGCAAAAAAATTATTGTTTCCCTACGCCCGAGGAAGTTAGTGACGTTAGGTAGGATATCGCGATTCTGAAATCGGGACGTTTAACGATCTATAATTTTTGTTACCTGACTACATAATGCCTTGCAAACGCTTATTTTTTCGCTAGAGATCATGATACTCACGTTATGGACAATCTTGGGGCACAGATTTCGGTAGGGAATATATTTAACCCTGTAAGAGTCAACAATTCTGACATTTGACACTAATTTCATACAATTAACGTTAGAGATCGGCTAACTTTGCTTTTGTAAAGTTAAAATAATTTTTTTTTTAATTTTATGTACAAATTTAAAAAATTAGATAAAGTTTTTGTTTGTGTTCGATAAAGTTTCTTAGAATAGATAAAGAGTTTTAAAATGATAAATGGGGGTGTTTAACTTATGGAAATTTAAATTACATTTTTTTTTTGGTGAAGTTAAGTAACGGTTGACATGTTTTAATATAATGTAAAACAGAATGACCACGATGCTGTTAGGAGCAAATATTCAGCTAATTCATCCACTTCGCTGCACATTAATAATACTCAGCTTGAAGTAAAATTGTTTACACAATAGGGTATGTTCAAAAGAAATATCTTTTTTAAATTCGAAAAACGTCGTCTTTGCAGTTGACTGAAGATAAACAACTTCCAGAAAACACAAATAAGCTCTTATATACAATTGAAGATGTTCCGTCATGGTACATTACATTTTTTCTAGGATTTCAAGTAACTGTTTTCATTTAAATTGAAAATTTTATAATTTTTATTAAAAATAAAATAATTTTTTTTTTTTCATTTCAGCAATTTTTAACAATGTTTGGCTCAACGGTGTCAATACCATATCTTTTAGCACCTGCTCTGTGCATTGGACCCAATGATCCAGCCCGAGCGTATCTTATTTCAACAATAATATTTGTGTCGGGACTTGTTACTTTCTTGCAAACTACCGTTGGAGTGAGGTACGACCGAATATTTTCACTTTTTCACTTTTTCACTTTGTTTTTTTTTTTCGTTTTTCGACCATTTTCATTGATTTTGTTTTATTTTATTTGGTATCCGTAGACTTCCAATTCTCCAAGGCGGGACATTTTCTTTTCTTGTGCCAACGTTTGCTATCTTGAATTTACCCAAATGGAAATGTCCAGAAGGAATGGTTGAAAGTAAATCTATAATTCTCTAATTTTGTTACACTGCTGAAAAACGTCAACGAACAAAAAACGTAGTACAAACTTAAGTCTGTAGTAGAAGAAAAGAGGAAAAAAAACCAATGTTGACATTTTTTATGACATCCTGTACTTTTATTTATTTTTATTTTTCCTCTTATAGTGAATGGCCAATCTAATAGCACGAGATACTCGCAGCAGGAAAAAGATAGCGCGTGGCATGAACGTATCTGTGAAGTGCAAGGAGCCATTATCGTTGCTGCTATCGTGGAATTTGTGATTGGAATTACGGGATTAGTTGGATTCTTTCTTCGTTTTGTTACCCCACTTGTCATCGCGCCAGTCATCACGTTAGTTGGTTTATCCCTCTTTGAAAGCGCCACAAATTTTGCCAGCGAAAACTGGGCTGTGTCTTTAATGTAAGATTAAGTTTTTATTTAAAATTATTTTTGTTTGTTGTTTAAATAATATTTGTTTTCAGAACTCTTTTAATGGTTTTAATCTTCACATTGTTTATGACCAATATCAATATTCCATGTAGTACTTATTCGAGAGGAAATGGATGCACCCATTCGAGGGTTCCTCTGTTTAAATTATATCCCGTAAGAACACAAAGGGAAAAAATTAAATTCTTAATTTAAGATATCTTCCGCTAAATGGAATTTTACTTCTGTCATCTTCAGGTTCTGCTCGCTCTCGTGATCATGTGGATCACATGCACGATTCTAACTCACACAAACGTGTTGTCAAAACAAGATCGAGCCAGAACTGATCTGAACTTAAACATTCTCGAAAGTGCACCGTGGTTTCGATTTCCATATCCCTGTACGTAGTATAAAATTATTTACCGTCACGATGCATAATTTATCTAAAATTCAAAATTGCTTTTATTTATTTTATCCTTCAGTTCAGTGGGGTTTTCCTACCTTCAGCGTAGCAGCGTCGTTGGGAATGATGGGAGGGGTTCTGGCCACTATAGTGGAATCCATAGGAGATTACTATGCGTGCGCAAACTTATGTGGCGCTCCTCCACCCCCGGTTCACGCCATCAATAGAGGAATGTTGATAGAAGGCGTCGGATCTATCTTAGCGGGAATCTGGGGTACAGGAAATGGGACTTCTTCTTACAGTGAAAATATTGGAGTTATTGGAGTTACCAAGGTCGATAAACACATTTTTAACCGTGTTTGTAAAATTTTGCATTTTATTCGTTTTTTACTATAAATTTTTTTTTCGGAGGTTAGGTGGGTAGTAGAAGAGTTTTGCAGGCAGCATCTATCATCATGGTGGTTTTTGGTTTAATTTCCAAATTTGGTGCTCTGTTCGTAACGATTCCCGCACCGTTGATCGGAGGAATATTTTTTGTCACCTTTGCTATGATCACCGCAATCGGCTTATCCCAAATACGCTTCGTCGACTTAAATTCACCAAGAAATCTCCTTATACTCGGAATTTGCATCTTTTGTGGCTTAGCTATTCCAAATTGGTTCAAAAAGCATGCAGATGTCATTAAAACTGGTAAATTGAATTATAAGAATAACAATAATTTAGTCTTAAAATTAACTCATCATCAAAATTATATTTTTTTCTAATAGGATCCACAGAACTAGACAATATCTTTCAGGTTTTATTAGGTACCAGTATGTTCATTGGAGGAGTAATCGCACTTATCCTGGATAATACCGTTCCAGGTTTGTACAGTACTATAAAACCCAAACTAAGAAAAGACATAAAACGTTGGTGGTAAATGGTAATCAAATTCCAACTTGTTCATTCACTGGATCAACGTGTTATATTACACCCTTTCTAACTATACGTTATAGTCATGTTAATTACCTTCTTACAGGTAGTGATGATGAAAGAGGCTTAACCAAGTGGAAAACGGGTCACGGAGCAAATTCATCTGCTGGCGGAGTAACGCTTGAATGCTACAATTTGCCGTTCGGAATGAAATGGATTCGAAATTGTTTGTGGGCTCGGTTTATTCCTTTAAGTCCCACTTTCGACCCGTCACTAATGTCGTGTAAAAGAAATATGATGTTAATGAACAACCTTAACGCGCCGTTTTTGTAAATTAGATTTTTTTATATTTGTTAATGCTTAAATTATTAAAGTTAAAAATATATTTATTTTGGTTGATAGTGTGATGCGGGGGTGTCTAAATTATTTTGGCTGCGGGCCGTTTCGAAGACTGCCGGACTCTGCCGTGGTTCCCAGAAAATCTTTTTGACAACAACAAATATTTGAGAGAATTGGACGCTAGTCACAACGTCATTAGGCATCTCCCAGAAAACTTATTTCAAAATTCTCTAAAATTGAAAAGACTTAACTTAGTCTACAATCAAATTTCGCAAATACCAAACAAATTTGTGTCCACGAACGAGATTGGCCAGGAGGTGCTTTAATCATTCACCAAATCGTTCAGTCAGTTGAAAATAGTCGAAGAACGATTTTAGTTTTGACTGAAAATTTTATAAACAGCGATTAGGCACGAGTGGAGTTTACTGTTGCATTTCAACGAGGTGTGAAAAAATTTATCGCGGTGCTACCGAACGATGTTCCTAATTTGGAAAGCAGTGATTTTGAATTTCGTTCTTTTATTACGTTAACAACGTACATCCAATTTTATAAACCTTATTTTTGGAGAAAATTGCGACGTTCGATGCCGAGACGAAGAAATCTTGTTGATGGTGACCAGGAAACTCAAATTTAAGAAATGTTATGCATGAATTACTTGTGCTTTGTATTACAGATATATTTTGAGCTTACCTACTACCCAGAACAATGTGACTCAGGAAAATAACATTGTGTAACGTATTAATTAAATACATTTATTGCTCGTATTATAATCAAAACTTTACCAAGTAAGAATGATTTTAAATTTTTTTTGAGAATTAATAGATAAATTTCCTCCATGAAAATTGTTTAATCCATACTTACCAGTTTTTATGTTAGCATTTAAAAATGAAAAATGTCGACATGTGAAATATTTACAATAAGTTGACAATCGCATCAATAGCATGTGCAATGGATGTGGATAGAGATGGTCAATTAATGGACAAATAAAATTTGTTTATTTTTGGCGAAAATTATGAAATCTTCGCTGCCAAAACTGAGTTTTGTTGAATGATTGAGTAACTGTGCAAATTCGTCCAATAAATACCGTCCAACACATGACCACCACCTAACTTGTCACGACGTGTTTAGCACGGTTCTAGTTATATGTTTATTTACAGCGAAATATTTCTCAGTACATTTTGTCAATTATTATTGATCTGTGTGCAATTCGAAGAATTGCAGGAAGAGGAAGAGGAACATTAAATTTACGAATAATTTTCTAACACGGAAAAAGCAATTCCTGTGTGAGCTTGTTTTTTTAGTATACCGGTATTTGAAAAGCTGCCATCAGACTTAGAGTGTCTCATTCCGTATGGTACACTAGTAACGGATTTATTTGAAATCAGCACTGTTTACAGTATTCGATATCTAAAAAAAACTGAGGCACTGCAAAATTTTACAAATTTTTAGTAACTAAATTGTAGTGGAATGGAATTAATTTTCATTACGCTTGTGATTTCACAAGTTTGTCTTCTTGTCGTAAAGTCTGACAAACTGCTTACAGAAGAGTGGGAAAATTGTTCACGAATTTTATGCTCAACGCGGGAAAGTGAATGCATTTCATTGAATGAAATTGCCAGATGTACAATTAGCAAGATGTTGTTATCTAACTTAAGTGCAACGCCAGTTATATTCATTTACAGCAAACATGGTAAGGAGTTTATGATAGACCCGGGTCAAAATTATAATCTTACATTTGACGATTTGTATTCTTTTTGGAAGCGGTTAGCAAATGTAGATATAACTCGTATGGCTGTTTACAGTTTTTGTGACCACCTTGGTATAGGTGACAAGTGGGAATCGATGAGTGGAGAAAATTCATGTTCTGAAACAGATTCAAGGTTTACGACAATTGACGTAAATCATTTTGCCACCATGGATTCCGTTAAAGTGTTGAATTTCAAGCGGATGTGTGCGCGGGATTTCACTGGAAATTTAACGGAGAGATTTCCGGGCTTAGAAAATATTGACTTGAGTGGAAACTATTTACAGAAAATTCCATTATTTTTAACAAACGCGTCAAATATCACAATTTTGAACCTTAGTGAAAATCTTCTTAACAAAATAACCGAAGAAGAATTTGAGAATCACAACTTGCTGGCAGAACTATACTTACGCGCCAATTGTATCCAAAATTTACCTGATGACGTTTTTTCTAAACTTTCCAACCTGGAAAGATTAAATCTTGCCGATAATCAACTGCAGCGCCTGCCAGAAACTTTACTCAGTAACACTAGACATTTGAAAGAATTTTATGCGAGTGGCAACATGATCTCCGATCTTCCGGAATTATTATTTCAAAAAACTCGGCGTTTGAGAATTATATATTTGGACGACAATCAAATTTCTCACATACCACACAATTTCTTTGCAAACCATTTATGACTAATAACCATTGATCTTAGCAACAATCATCTTAAGAAATTGTCAGATAATGTCTTTAAATTTGCAACGAATTATGAATATATTGTGTTATCGAGAAATCATTTTACAGAAATTCCAATCATAAAATATGAGTCTCCTCTAATTGTATTACTCCGACCTTCTATTGACTTAAGAAGTAATCTTATTAACAAAGTGGTTGGACCAATTACCGACAAAATTCCACTTGCTAGCAAACTTGACATATCGGACAATTGTTTGAAATTTATTCCTAATAATAGTACAAAACAACAAGTTCTCGAGTCGGAAAGTAATATCCAAAAATTGGTTTGTAAAAATTGTTGCATTGATGAAATTAACCCACAAATGTTTGTGGGGGTGATCGATTTGGATTTAGAAAGTAATAACATTACAAAATTGAGCCATATTGATTTACAGTATTTATCAACGCGTAACTTCGTTAATTTGACTGGTAATAATATTTCTAGAGTCGATGTTATGTTTGACAGTCCTTTGTATCAAGGAGCTACCTTTCAAGGAGTTATCGATTTGTCTAGAAATCCCTTCAATTGTGATTGTGAAAGTATGAATTTTTTAACCTATGTGAAAAAAAAGAAGAAGAATCCGGAATTTTGGGAGAAGACGCGTTTAGTTTTACGGGTTGATGACGTGAAATGTCGTGGACCTCCATCACTTGCTAATCAAGAGTTGCTAAGTGTGAAACTTTCAGAAATTGAAAGCATAATTTTAACTGACTGTCACAAAAGTTGTTCGTGTTTTTTCAAATGTCAAGAAAATGTCACCATTGTGAATTGCAGCAACGCAAACTTACGTGAATTTCCCGAAATGTACCCAAATATTTCTCAAGAATTAATTTTAGATTTCTCAAACAACCAAATAATTTCTCTTCCCTCGAAAAATAATCCAGTTTGGAATCGATGTTTAGTTCTAATATTAAAAAATAACAGCATATCTTCGTTAGCTAATTTTACAGTCACTTCGGTTTTAAAGTCAGTAAATTTCCGCGATAATCAAATTTCACGATTCGAACCTGAATTACTTAAACTATTCGAGGATGTTAAAACAAAAATAGAGGTTGAATTATCACATAATCCGTGGAAATGCAGCTGTGATTTAAAGAATAAATTAAATATTATCTTCATGAACACAAGTGTAACGATCAAAGACGAAAAACAATTAATTTGTGTTTGGAAAAATAACTTCTATAACTTTTACGAGTTTGATGTTTTTTGCCCAAATAATTCCCAATATTTGTCATATATCTTACCACTGGCTTGCATATCTGTAATGATTGTTATTTCTAGTATCGCATGCGTATTGTTTTTTAAATACAAAGTGCAGATCAAATATCTACTATTTACTAGAAATTTGTGCTTGTGCTGGGTCTCTGAAGACGATTTAGATGCTGACAAGGAATACGATGCATTTGTTTCTTACAGTGGTATGGATAGTGAATGGGTTAACCGGGTTCTGGTACCGGGGTTAGAAAATGAGCATCCTCGGTATAAAATTTGTATACACGAACGAGATTGGCAAGGAGGTGCGTTAATCGTTGAACAAATCGTTCGATCAGTTGAAAGTAGTCGAAGAACGATTTTGGTCCTGACCGAAAATTTTATAAATAGCGATTGGGGACGAATGGAATTTATCGTTGCATTTCAACGTGCGGTTGAAGATAAAGTGAATAGAGTTATCGTAGTGATTCCGGACGAGTTGCCTAATTTAGAAAACGTTGAGTCTGAATTTCGGTCTTTTATTACATTGACGACGTATATTGAATTTAATAAACCGTATTTTTGGAGAAAATTGCGATGTTTCTTTGCCGAGACGAAGGAATCTTGTCGGTGCTGCAAATGACCAAGAAATTCAGTTACGGGAATTTTTGTGAACAAATGAATCATGTTTATTGGTGGTTGAAGTTCGGGTTTGAGGAACTTTGTTTACGAGGGAATTAGTTTTAATTTTACTACAATCAATTTTATGTTTTCTTTATTTTCTTGTCGTATCCATTAAAATAATAGTGCTTGTAATATTAATAAAACCACGTTTAAAGTTTATTTGTTATTTATTTATTTCTATTTTTTTAACGTGCGGCGTAAAAATAATTTGCTCTAAAATTGATCAGTTATTGTTTCCATTCCTGTATAACTATTCGCGGAATCGCGGAAGTAGGAGCAGCAAATTAAACTTAACGTTCTCAACGGGAAAACCCCAATTCTCCCGTACAACTCTACTCACAATTTTTATTTTCCTCTTAGCAGTGTAAGTTTTAGCGAACGTAAAGCCCAAATTATATTATTTTGTCTTATAACTGAAGTGTAATTTTTAGTTACCCACATGCAGAAACCAAGAACGAATGAAAACGTTTAAGACTTTGTTGGTGAAAGAGCAAACTGGTTACGATATGGAAGTAGATATACGCGTTCGCTTCTAATTCTTTAAATTTGTTTTCTCATTGCAAAACCTGACTCGTTGATCACAAAGTGGAAAAAGTGTTCAAAAAACTGTTTGTGATATTGGGTTGAGTTTGGGTATTTTCACTAATAATACCTTAGATTAAGTTGACAACTTGACAGTTTCTTATCAATAATTTTTTAACTAATATTTCGCGTTAAAATTAATTACGATATATTTACAATTGTTAAATTGCGTACACAATTTGAATTAAATGTAGTAATATGTATAACTCTCATAAAACAATACTTTAAACGATTTAATTCTAAGGCAACACTGTTTATAACATGTGCGGTACTTGCTTGTGTTGTGTGACCATTAAAATTCAAAATTAAGGTCACCCACATTGAAATTTTGCATATTTTGTCGGCACTGTTTGCGTGTTTTCTGTCATTGAAATAAGACGTGTGCTTCAATTTTTTGTCCTTGGATGTAGGTAATTTTTCTAGACGGTATTGAACCGTTCAGACATTGTTATAACACCCAAAAGAAACTGCAACCTGCATGACGATATTTGGGGTGCAAAATTGTGTATTCTAATAGATGGTGCAATAAAAAGTAAACGTAAAAAAGGCATTGTTTGACGTGATATAAGTAATTGCTGTTATTAAAAATTATAGATTATTGGAGGTGAGTACTGTAGATCACGCCGCTGGTGGAGAGTTTCGATCATCAGTCATCAGCCTCCGTGGTGGATATCCAGATCAAACTGCGAGCAGTGAAGATGGCGGATTTTCGCCAAAACTTGCCACCAGTATCGTGATCTACACACCAACGTATTCTTAAAATTATGTTACCACTAAACCGCCTTCTAGAATCTAGAACACGCCCCTTTTCCGCGATTGACAAGGTGTTTTAACTATAGGAGGTGATTTGTTAGTTATAAACACCTGCATTTTCAGACTATCGTCTGAAAGGGAGAAAGTCAGGGACTGTTCCTGCAATTTAAAACTATTTTATTTCCTCAAATGTTTAGTATTGAAAAGATAAATTTTTCAATAAATAAAATTGTGCACGTGAGCCCATTTATCTGCTATGTGACTAACTTAAGGCGCAATAGATGAACCACCCAGAACCATTCGACCATCCCACAGTAATTTTTTTAAAAGTTAATAATGAAATTTGTTATCTGTATTTATAAAACGTATTTTTACTCTGTAAAATTTATCAGCGGTAATCATCAAACAGCGACAGAATTGAGAACGAATCATAAAAATGTAAGTTGTGTAAGCGCGTCAACATCTCAGTACAGTAATAAAATTTTCACGAAACAAAATTGGTTTTCAGAAACGAACACGAAAAATTGATTATTTTTTTCCACATAAGACCGGAGTTCTAAGTCAGTGACAACGCATTGTACCTGGATTATAACAGTCGTAAGCCGATACAACAATATAACTAATCACTAACCTAACTAAACGATCGCTTCTACAGATATATTAAACGATACCTTCGTCTCAAACGTAAGTAAAACGCACAAAAGCAGTTAGCTTTAATTGGTAAATTAAAAGATGATAAATTTTTCATCCGCAATGAACAACAACGATGGACAAGCGTGACTCGCGGTGAAAGTTGTAGATTGGTTTAATAAAAATTGTATTTAATTAAAAAACATTGCTGTTTAACTGCGGTCACGGTCTATCGATGTTCTACACAAGTCAAACTCACGTCGCGAGGGAAAGATCAATATTTCTCTCGACCGTATGTGAAAACCAATAGTGATCAATTATTATATAATTATTTCAATATCACAGTTACTGACTTAAAGTGAATTGTGGACAAGTGACAAAAAGAAAAATGAAAATTATGTTAACACTTATTAAAAACAAGAACTCTAAAAAATTCACCCACTACAAGAAAGTCTCGGGTATAAAAAAATAACAAATCAAACTCACGAGAATTTAAGATAATTTCAAAATTCTGCATATTATTATTGTTTTCAGAGATTTTTAAAACGAAAAAAATTGCCAGTAATAATATTAATACATCCTTTCCTTAGTGATCACATTACTAATCAACATTTATTTTTGCACGCATTTACGCCATTGAAATAAGACTTGCGCTTCTTACATTTTTATCTTTGGATGTGGGGGTAATTTTTTTTTAACTTTGCTAAACCGTTCTGATATTGGCATAATCCCAAAAAGAAACTGCTTCTTGCCTAACGGCATATGGAGTGTGTAAATTGAAATTGAGACAATTGTGCAACAAGGCATTTACAAGAACACTTACAAAAAAAGATTTAGCATTTTTTGAAATGAAATAAAATCGATGCTTTAAGTCATTGTTGCAACATCTGACCTCCATTTGTAACATTTAAGAAGTAATCATTCACCAAGAGTATTAAGGGATTAAGACGCTCAAAGACGTTTTCACCCCAGCAGTTGAGAACAGTTGATTTTTGTTGCGATGCGAGGCAATTGCAAAATTCGATCAAAATCTCAGTCGCCGGAATGACCATTTTGCAGTTACTTTAAATCAAACGTACTACAGTATCTCGAAATATTACAATTTAGCTAATAATTTTCAACAATTTACATTAAAACACAAGTAATAATATGACGATAATGACGATTGTGAACACAGTATTTTAAAAATTGTAAAAGTTGCTTAAAATGTAGTTTTTCTATTAAATAAATATAAATTCTCGTAGCAACCTATATCGAAATCGATCCCACAAATTACTCCAGAATTCACTCTTGGTCAAATTTTGCAAAAATGCAATTTTAACAGTAATAGAATGTCATATACAGCAGTACTTATAACTGAGATTGTGTATAAATTTAATGCTGTCGAAATACAATAAATTTTGTTCCTACCTTTTGCCGAAACTGCGCAGAAGTCGACGCTGTTCATTTAATTCTGCTGGAAATGTTAAAAGACACGTTAAATACTAATTGCAAAATAGACTAGTATAAATTCAATACAAAACTGTTCTTACATCTTGCACCGCTATCTCCTGCTTAAATCAGCCAGTGAGAATTAGGATTGGTATGAAACATGTACCATTTGGCCTGCGCCTGTCGTCTAAGTGAAGTGGAAGAGAGTCAAGAAGCAAGACGAGGACTGCAAATCCGAATTTATTTCTCTCACTGGTCCCACTTCACTCACTGTTCTCACCTCACTATCACAGGTGTACCTCAAGCACAAACTTGGCTAGTGTTAGTTAGCAGCTGCACTGTCCATCTAAATCCACCAATCAAT
>JAQIWS010000878.1:0-14846 GCA_034696085.1 Stigmatogaster subterranea | reverse complement strand
CTCAAATTCTGCAGAGTAATCATTGGCTGTTTTTACGCGCTGCGATAGCGTTCCTGGTGACGGACACGTGGTTCGTTTTATATTTTTATCGTATCGGTCATAGTTTTTAGTCTGCGTTTACCAATTTTACGCACAATGGTTGCGACTGGTTTATTAGTGTTGACAACTCCATTACGTGCCTTGTCTTCTACAATTTTCTCCGTATTGCAATTGGCTAACAACCATGTTAAAAAAACTTTGTACATTCATATCTTGCCAGGAAAATCAGATGTATCGTCTTTCAACATACAATTATCCACTCCATCAGATAAACTATCATGCACAAACATGATATCTTTAATTTATTCAAGTGCAAACAACACCTGCAGTGGTTTAGACGTAAGAATTTTCCTGGATCACCTGAAACAAAATAATGTTGCGTGTAAAAGAGCGACGAATAATCCATTTGAAGTTATTTTGACGAATTGCGGCTTGCAGACTGACTTGAAATCATTTGTCCAAAACCGATTTTATCAAAATACAGATAATATTCCAATCGTGCATTTGTCGTGTGGTGACGTCAGTATGCAAAACTCCGATAATCAAGATCTAAACAATTCAGAAAATGAATGGAAAGAATTTAATCGCATTGTTTTGGGAGGCACGTTTGACAGGCTTCACGGTGGACATAAAATTCTCTTAAGCGAAGCTATAATGCGATGTCAACAGCAATTGACTGTTGGAGTTACTGATAAAACCATGATACAAAGTAAATAAAATTAAATGTAGTATTCGAATTTGGTGACTTAATTAATTTTGTTTTTTATAGAGAAAATGTTGTACGAATTAATTCAACCGACATCTGTTCGTATCGAAGAAGTTGAGAAGTTTTTGGACGATGTGGATCCAAGTATAAAATATATAGTGACTCCAATTCCCGATCCGTTCGGTCCTTCGACTGTGGATCCAGAATTGCAATGTATTATTGTAAGTGAAGAAACATTGAAAGGCGGTCACTTGGTAAACGAGCAAAGAATTAAAAAAGTAAATATGTAATGGGCTATTTAGTCAAAACTCAGATATTGTAAATTACAAAATATTTAATTTAATGTATAGCAAATGAATCCACTACATATTCACACCATTAACCTTATATCAGACCAATGTCGCGGTCCGCACGAAGAATTCAAAATTAGTTCTTCGTCTACACGTATAAGATTATTGGGTACACGGCTCAAGAATCCAGAAGTATTGAGTCAAAACAAATTGAATGTTACTCCGTATTTTGTAACACTCCTTTTTTTATAGTTAAGATTGGATATACCGAAATTTCCTTACGTTGTCGGTTTAACTGGTGGAATTAGTAGTGGGAAATCATCTATAGCTAATTGTTTAGAGAAACTTGGAATGATCGTAATCCGCGCTGACCAACTTGCTCATTCTTCGTATTTGCCAGGAACGGACGTTCACGCACAAATTGTTTCAGAATTTGGAAGTAGCGTCGTTGGTGCGGACGGAGTTATAATCCGTAGGAAATTAGGAGAAATGGTTTTTTCAAATCCAGTAAGAATTTTATTTTGTTGAAATTTATTTACCGTATTATTAATTTTTGTTGTTTAAATTACATTGGTTACTTTTATTTTTTACAGCTCTTGCTTAACAGATTAAATAAAATTGTTTGGCCGGCGTTAGAAAAAATGATTCAAGGTGAAATTTTGCACTACGCACAATTAGAAAAAAGATTTATCTTAATCGACATAGCTGTATTAATCGAGAGTGGCATCACGCGACTGGTCCATGAAGTCTGGGCGTCCATTATTCCGCGAGATGTGGTATATTCTTATCAACACGATTGCGGACAATTTAGTTACAAAAATTATTTTGGCAGGCTATCCAGAGAATTCAGAAACGCGATGGACTTACTGCTGTTCAAGCAGGACAGAGAATCGACAGTCAAATGTCGAATGAATTGAGAGTTGCTCATGCAAACGTCGTATTTTGTACACTGTGGGAATCAGAATTTACGCAATCACAAGTAAATTATCAAATATTATCTTATTTTTTTGTGCTAAATAAAAATTATGTTCCAGGTGGAAAAAGCATGGCGTGGATTAAATGATTATCTGAGTAATATCTCAGCCAAATATTAATTATGTAGGTTATTTATTACAATATACAGTCAAGCGTTATTTTTGGAAAACGTTTATAGTGTTTTTATTCACACAGGTTACACTACGTTTTTCTTGTGTTTGATTTTTGATGGTTTAGTTTAAACGGTAGTGATACCAAAACGAGCAGCTCTTTTCTTCTTTTTCTGTAACATACAATGCCAACATTATGAACTGACTTGAATTAAATTAACTCACTGGCTCACCTGTAGATCGTCTTCTTGTGAGGCACTGCCAAACCTCTCTTTGCGTTTTTCTGCACGCATTACATCATTCTAGGAAATAAAAAAAATTTTTGGTTGATTGGTAAATTGGTAATGTTATGTAGCAACTTACTTCTGTCGAAGTTTTATTTCTGTTTAATCCAAATCTTTCCGCCCTAATATTTAATTTAGCCGGGTCATCTTTCTGAAAATGGAACAGACAAATTACAAAAAAAAAGATAAAAGAATTCTGTAATCTGAATATTTCTTACCTGATTATCGCTCTTCTCTTCCGTACCAAATCGAATGGCTCTTTTCTTTAAGCTGTCGGTACTCTACAATAAAATTAAATTAAAAAAGTTAACGTATTAATAAATTTATAAATTAAAATCCTGCGCGACGCCATACGTTCAAGCCTGTTAAAACTGATGTGGACGAAGTTTTCACGGAATTACTAGTTCCAAATCTTTCTGCTCTCGCTTTCTTCTTTACGTCGTCAGGTAACGGTAAATTAAACTTCTTAGCCCGTAATTCACGTTTCTAAAATCAAACAAAACAATATGGGTCAAAATTAATACAGATATCTCAAAAAACAGAAAACTCCATTTCCACCTCTTTATCAGAAAGTCCTTGTAACTTTGCAATGGAGAGGACATTTTTTTCGGGTGAATCGTCATTAGATTCGTCAACTGATTCTGGTGGAGCCATAGTTGGCTTAACTTCTGCCACTGGTACTATGGCTACGTCTGTGGTGGTTTTAGTTGGTGAAACTTCTGTAGCGGTTGGTGAATTCAAAATTAACTCGTCCTGATAAGAAAAGTCACTTGCTTTTCCATCATCGGCCAACACGTCGTCCTAAACGAGAACACAGATATAGTTACTCGAAACTTGACTTTTGAAACTAATAGTTTAATACCTCCAACACGAAATCCTCTACGGCGTCGTCTTCGTCGTCGTCTGAAATGTTTCAACACATGTTAAAGGCCGCTTTTTAGTATACATTTAATCAAAATTAACCTGGTTGAGTCGAACGAATTGCTGCTTGCAATCTTTCTTGTAATTCGGATTTAACGCCAACAACGCTCAGTCGTCGAAGCTTTAGTTCCTTCTTCAAGTCAGCCACCTTTAAATTATTAGTACAGATTACGAATATTATATTTCTTATCAAAGTCGGAACAAATTGAACGAAATATTTCATTTTAACTAAGCCTACTTTTAGTTTAAGGACGTCAGTCTCGGTCAAGACGCTAACATTGAGATCTGCCATTTTTTCAAGTTTTGTTGTCGTTCACGCGGTACCACGCGGTTGATCGGGAAAGTTTGAAATCTAGTTGAAATAGAGCGCTAAGCCTGAAAACTCGTTGCGAATTAGTTCCAGATTTTCGCCACTAGGAAATAAGCGCTAGCCGGTTAGGGGATTATTTCTGGTACATGTCGCCAACTGGTGGCAACGATTTAAAATAAAATTGTTAATGATTGTTGAAATTGCTGCACAACAATAATTTTACAAATTTCAAGGGCTTATGTAGTAACAAAAGAATTAAAAATGGTTGTCTTTTTAAGTATCTGAATAAAATAAAATGTACGAAAAATAAAATTAAAAGATGGTTCCGCCCGGGATCGAACCGGGGACCTTCTGCGTGTAAAGCAGATGTGATAACCACTACACCACGAAACCACGGTGAAAGAAGAAGTTCAATTTACGTATCTTAAATAATCAATTTAAAATTTGCTGAAGATTCATATCAACAAAATTACACTGTTGATTTATTTTGTATTGACTGACGTAGGTAAAATTCCAAAACACCGAAGAACAATTCGGATTATTTCAGCGATATAGAGTGGATTTGGATTTACTTGTTGAGATTGATCGAAGGATTCGAAGCAGTTTTATTTTGAGATAAATATTGATTTACTGAGGGTGATAAATCATTCGATTTGCGCGTAAATAAACGTTGCTCGTCAACTAAACTAAAATTAATTTCAGGGCCAACCTGCCGTTTTGGCCTTCGAAGTCCAGAAAAGAAAAGATGACATCAGCGAGTCCGTTTCCTGAATACCTATTCAAAAACAAATTTTCGTTTCTAAATTTTAAAACAGTCGTTACAACGAAGAGCTTTTATTGATTTTTCTTCACACATTAAACTGTTTTATACACAACCACCGTTTTATTACTACAAATTTTAAATAAAACATCTATTAAAAAACTTTCTTGAACTCAAGAAATCAGATTATTTTCACATAAACTCCGTTTTTTCCTTTCGGCTAGCATAAAACGAAGTCTATTAAATTACGTTTTATGCCTAATATTGGTTACAAAAAGATCACCGCTTCAAAAGCTTTTCTCAAACGTGATCATATTCCTGCATCAACTCCCCAATTTGAAAATAGATTGGTCCACGCATGCGCAGACTCGTGTTGGCGTAGAGCGGGTTGATTGTGGACTTTCCAGAGTGTTTTCGAGGTGAGGTATTCCGCGTCCAAAGGTAGTAAAATTCTACGTGATAACGAATGATTTGGTGAAACGTAACTATAACATCGGCTGGAGCTATGATCGTGCAGAAATGACGCCTGAGTCGACTCGAACCACCATTCGGAATCACCGGGAGTTGACACCATCGATGCCGGACAAAGGCAGCTGCTCAGGCCGCGAGGAGAGAGTCGTGATGCCCGTCGACCGACGATCGGAATAAATTCGGCTACTTTTTCCATTCAGGTGGGTGTTGAGAGTAGTTGGAGGGGTTTTATGAAAGGGGCTATTCAGTGAGGCACATCTGGCTAAAGATTCAAATTTTTCACGTTCGTTTTATCAATGACGGTTCAGTCACATGGAAGAGCAAACTGAAAGTGGGGAAAAATCGAATTGAAAATGGAGTTCTCAACGGATAAACAGTTATTTAATACCTGATGTCACCTTTTATAGAATTTACCGACGTAAACTAAAATCCAAGTGTAAAAAAAAAAACAATCTTTAAAGAAAAAAAAAAAATCACTTTCAAAAACCACAGTCTTAAATTTGAGATTTTTTCACCGCAATTTATGTTTTTGACTTGCGTTATTTTCACGTTTACGTTCGGAGTTCAAATTACTTTAAAAAATTTACCATAGCAACTGAAATCGAAAACGCACTCAAGGTTTCTATTCTGATTCAATATTTAAACCGAATTTAGTTTCTGTTGAAAACAAAATTGCTGCTTTTCGTCACAAGACCGACAAAAAGTCGATTTTAAAAAGACGATAAAAAACTTTGTTCTTTTACTAAAATTTTTATTTTATTTTATTTTATTATTTTTCTTCTTTGCTACGCACAACCCGAAAAGAATTTAATTGTGTGCCACTCGTCAAGGCCGTTAAACTTAGGCTACACAATTTTTTCTTAAAGCTTATCGCAATTTTTAGGTCGGGCTTATCTCCCAAGTTTAACAAGTTTCTTCTTCTATAAGGTCATTTATATCGGGTCAGGTGTCATATAGGCTACGATGTGAAGTTTATTTAGAATTCTAAATTTTTTTTAACGCCCTCGAGAGGGTCAATAACGAACTAAGTGAGTATTAAATTCGTTAAGTTTTTGCGTAGCGACCGAGTTTACTCGAACGTAAGTGGGAACTAAACCCATTTCTTCTTGCGAAAGGGTGGAAAAAAAATTGTAACCGTGCAGCTGCAGCCCATTTCACGGGCCGAAGTGGTATTTTGTTCATTAGCCACCGAGAAAACAGAGTTCGCAGGTGGGTGGAGTAGACAGTCAGCTGACGAATTGGCTCAACGCCAAATGTCAGCAACCCATGAATCGTTTCCCCCTCAACTGTACCGAATTGTGGATCATATAGAAGCAATTAATAATTCAGTCCAATTTGTGATGATTATTTGTTTCTGCCAAGGATGGTAATCAGCAAACAGGAAGTAGTACTTTGCATTTTGAAATTGAATTTGAATTCCAGTTTGAATCTAGGACGCCTCGGTCTAATTTTAAAACATCGAAATGAGAGAATTTCACCCAATGAGTTTCGGGCGCTTGTAAGGCTTTTATCGGACACGGGAGACTTGAATCCCAAGGGCAATGACTACTACTGTACTAAGGGACTCCCTTGTGCTCGCGCTCAGGGCAAAATTTGCGGGGAAAAAAGAATAAAAAAAAAAATCTGCTGGAAACTCGTCGTGTTTTTTCTTCGATCTTTCTTTTTCTCAATGTCTTCACTTTCTCGTCTTGTTGAGGGTGCTGGCCTCATTAACCGTCTAATTCATGAGCCTCGTGAGCTCGCATCATTTGTTCTTTCACTCCCCCACCCATCTATTTTCTTTTTATTCTGTCTCAATTCGTGAATTACCCCCCTTCTTCCTCTAAAAAAAGGTCCTACTTCCTACCTCCCCCTTCTGCCAAGTACCACTAAAATAGAAAAGACAAGACTCCCCACTGGCTCTTTTCATATCTGTCTCGCGCTGGATAAAAACAACAAAATGTGGTAAAAGTTGTTTATTTGTCATGTTCTAAGTGCGAAAGAGGACGAAAACGGATGACGGGTTTGGCTGTTCTGTATATTTTTTTTTTTTTCCGTCTCACTGCTTCTAAAATTAACAAGCTGCGTTAGACTAAGAAAAAGGAAAACAAACCAATTGCGGTTACATTTGCAAAATTGATGGAATTTTTCATAATGCAACGCGATCGTACTTGTCTCGCATTTCGCGTAATCTTCGACTTGAGAGATCTCACAAGTGGGCGTGAGTGAGAAGTGTAGATTTTCAACCATCCCCTACTTCCTCTGGCAGGAAATCCTCTTTTTTCTCTCTCTCTCTTGTCTGTCTTTCTCCCTCGGTTTGGAATTGAGGAGGGGGTTGTCAGAGAATATGCAGCGCGATTGGTGTGCTTGGAACGCGTGCTTTCCCAGAGTCAATTTCTGAGCGGATCGACGATGCAAAGCGACGTAGACGGATCAAAGTGGGCCATGGTTGTTATTTATATTCTAAAAGATAAAAAAATATATATGTACCTTTTTTTTACTTTTCCTTCCTGACTCTTTATTTTGGTTACGTGTACATTGAACGTAAAGTACAAAAACAGCGGATGAACGAGGCGTCGTCCAATTGATGTGGAAATCTTGAGTTGGTTTTATTTATTTATTCACTTATTTTCTATCTTTATATTTCCGTGAAAACGGAATAAATTTTTTTTTGGTGTTTGGGTGGAGTGAGTGAGTGTTGATTTTGGGGTTGTGAGCGTGGTGATGATGATGATGTTGAGTTCGGTTCCACGCTGTCTGGTGGTCAGTTTGTAGTGAATGTCAGCTCGCTCTACGTTTTCCGGTTGATGAGGCTAACGACTTTTCAGTCGAAAGCTCTACTGCGTTCACGGAGAAGATGTCGAATTTTTTATTTGGACCTTGACATAAAAAGTAGAAAAGATGAGAAAAGGGCAACGGATGAAATACGATATTTTTAAAACTGCTGTCTGAGTTTTTGGGTTTTTTTCTTTTTTTCTTCTAAATTGTTTTATTTCATTTTTCCGCCGTTTGGAGTTTTTAATGCCGTAGGATATGGGATGATATTAAAAATTTAAATTAATTTGTTGGAATAGTCTTTTTTATTTTTTTTTATTTCCGGTAATCTTCGTGGTGCTTTTTTTAAACACGATGTTTTTGTGTATATATATATATATTCGCGTGACTCTAGTCTGAAGCTGACGATTATGAGGAAACCAGGTGTGGCTCACCTGTTCCAGGTGAGCAACGCACAAAAACCTTGGAAAAAAGTCATTTTTAAGCGAAAGAAAATAAAAGTGGTCAAATGTCGCCCACGTTCGTCGTACCCAACGTGGTGATAGGGGTCAGGAAACGGTCGTTGTCACTTGTAGTTGCACTTTTATTTGAGTTTGCGTTGAGAAATTGTCGGTCATCCCCGTTTCGCCGCCTTTTTGCTAAGCTGTTAGGTCGACTGTTTGCTTAAGGCTTAGTTTGTTTATGTTTGTCAGTGTCTCGCGAAGTCAGTGACCGCTGCAAACGAAGTTTGCTGTTTTCTCCACTGCGAAAATGGGTGGATACCCGACGATGAATAAAATGTTTTTATTCATCATTATCTCGAATAAAATTTCAATCGATAGGAAGTAAATCAAAATCAGCATGACAATGTGACATTAATGTTAGATTAGAATCAACCCGGTAGTAAAACAAACGGTAGGGAGTCGGATAAACAAGTATTTTAATACTGTATCGGTGGTGATGAGTTCATTACATTAACGTGAAAAAAAAGAAAGAAAAGAAGGAGGAAGAAGAAGAAGAATAAAAAAGAATGAAGTGTTGGCGTTGTGCCTTAAAAAGTTCCCTGTTAACTCTTTTAAAGTTTAGACTCATCAATTGTGCACCGAAACTATCACTTTTCAGCCATCAGCTGTTTTTTTTTTTTTAGTCTTTTTAGTTTTTTTAGTTTTTTTGGTGGTAATTTTTTTTTTTTAAGGTTTTTTGCGGGCTTTTGTGTTTTTCTTTTTCTTGCTGCCAAGAACTGGGTGTTGAATTGAATTTAAAGATCTGCTCTCAAACGGAATTCCAAATTGGTTTTTCTGGTTTGAAAAGTGTTCAGTGTCGTTTTTACTTTAAAACCCACGACGCGAATTTAGTCGCCTTTGACAAATGCACGAATTCGCAGTGACAGCTTTACATCTTTTAAAACAGAACTACTTTCACTCATAAAAGTTTTTCACCAAACGCACAATGATACGCTATGTAGACGAATACGAGTTTCAGACAATGCATTTTTATTTATACTATATATATATATATATATTTTTTTTTTCCTTTTCTTTTCTTCCATCTTTTTTTTTCTTTTTATCTAAGGCGAGTGTCTTGTTCGTCGTCCTTCTCTACGGTTGCTTGTGCGTGATGGCTGTGAAACTGTCTCATTTCTCGGAGCTGATGTTAGTCTGCTCGTGAAGATAACAAAATGAGTGCTAACCTGGGATTTGAAGCAGCGCGATCCATCGTACGTACGACTTGAAAAGTTATTTTTTAATTTGACATTCAAGTATTCGCATTTCGCCAGCCCGGCGCAATTTTTAATGAGCTTGAATTAAGAAAAACGCGACGAAAGAAAATTATACGACCATTGCAAATTGAAGTGAGAGCGTTGTTAAGACTTAATTTGTTAGTTTACGACTATATAGCGCGTTAATTTGTCAGGTGAGATGTGTTTAGTCTGAAGTTTTTATATTTGTTTTCTTTGCTCTTGTTTTGTTGTTATATTTTTATTTTAGTTATTTTTTTAAGGGGTGCTTTTAATGGAGATCTTGTGCGCAGCAGCTGTTTTCGACAAATAACTATGAAGTATTGCGACAATTTATTGTGTATTTCTTTTTATATTTTTTATTTTCTTTTTAAACGTTTGACTTACCGCTATTTTTCACGACGATAAAAGAATTGATTCATAGACCTTATAAAAGGAGAAGGTCGTAAATCAGTAAAGGGCGCGTATTTTGCATTTTTAATGCATTTATAACGACGATTTGCGAAGAAAAATGTAACTCGGAATTGCGAAATGATCCCTTTTCATTTAAATATTACTACCTACGTTTAAGACTACAAATGGTCGTAACGTTTAGTTACCCGTATAACGTTCTCGAACGCTGTAATTTTTATTTCAATGGGAATAAATTTCCACACCCAAAAAAGCTTGAACGGTCTTGTTTTCTGTTTACTTCAGGGAAGAGGTAATTTGGTCGTTAGCGTGTTCGGTTCAAAGGTTTTTTGATAATTTTGAAGAAAAAAAATTCCACTTGTGTGATAACGGAGTGTAAAAAACAGGAAAAAAAATTTAATAAATAAAATAAAGTACTTTTCTGATACTTTACCACCAACCCTTCAAAAAAAAAATTTTTAAAGTGATGTTTTCGGCAGAACTTTTAAGACTAGAATTCAGAACGGTAATAACTACTTTAGAAAACCGTCGAGCTTACTTTTTATTTTTATACATTTTTATTATTATTACGTTGGGCGTAAAAAAAATTGGTGCACCGATCAACTTCACTTGATGTTGATGTGTACTGTATATTACGTTTACGACAACTCATTGCAGACGCTGACTTCATCGGCAAAACCTCATTTCCATGGCTACACGAAGATGGTAGGGGTCGTTTCCTCTGATTCATCAAGCGAATGTCGCCTGATCTCGTTTCTTGGTATTTGGCGCTATTCAAAACAACGACTGACATGAGACTATCAAGAAGGGGACATTTGATTTATTTCCCCAGGGCAGACGTCTTCTCGGGATCCTCTCCGCACACTCCCCCTCCATTTTTCTTGACTGCACTTACAATCTTAGCTTGTATAAATAATGCTAAGCGAGGAGATTGAATAGTTCTTTTGGGAACCGTTAACATTGATTTCTAGGCTTGATTGTAATTCGTGTGTTTAGGAGGTGATAATGGGATGAGTTTTGCTTGTTTGCCGGTGTTAGGAATGAATTGGGTCGTTAAGAAAAAAAAATTTAGATTTAGATATTCGCGGTGATTTTAAGCAAATTGGAAAAATGTACCGCTAATTTACGCGCATCTGCGCGCGTTTGTCTAATTTATTCTCAAGTGTTTTCACGTCGTCTGTTTTGGGGGAAAGGTTTAACTGCTTCGCGACCTTTTGCAAGTATCAGGTTGTTTTTTTAGAGGGGGAAATAAAAGTAAAACGTGTAATTAATGTAATGGCATTTACTAATTAGTTTCACGGATTTTGTTTTCGAGCTGCAAAAAATTCGGATGTCGTTGACACGATTTTGTTTTTAGATTGGCAAATTTTATATACATTTCTTACAACCGTGGGTCACGCCACACTTTATATTTTTTTTCTTCGGTGTGGTATGCAAAAAAAACCCAAAAAAACTTACCGTTCGCGACTGTTGACGATCTCATCTACCACATCAATAAAAATAGAATCGTTGCTCAGCCGTCATTTGTGTGATATGTCAGTCGTCAGAAATCTTTTTTTGTTGTTATATTTCTTGTTCCGAGGTGACTTCTTTTGTTTTCGTCATCCTAGAGGCGAGGAAGAAATAGAAATGAGATTTTGTCGTGACGAGACGACTTTTTTTTTGTTGTTGTTTTTTTCCCTCTTCGAAAAAAAAAAAAATTCGTCGCGAATCCGAATGAGATGTACGGAAATTGAATCAATCGCTATCCGAAGGGGTGTACACGCGCAATTACGTAATTGTGTCTTTTTAATATTAATGCGTGATTTTTTTTATGGTAATTAAAAACCACTGAAAGCTTCTTTTGAAAAAAAATAAATTAGTTAGCAGAAAAAAGAAAACGTGAACTGAATTTTTTTACCGTCTCAATGTTGACGGAAGCAGCTGACGCTGCATGTGTGATTCAATGTCAAACCGTTTAGTTAGAATGTTTTCTTGACTCAGTTTACGAGGAAAGAGAAAAGAAGTTAGCTCAACAAAATCTTCCATCGTTTAATTTTCTAATTTTTCTCCTTATTCATTTTATACAGGGTCATGTGAATACGATGGATGATTATGACGACGACACGAGTCCCACTCCCACTTCGTTGGTGGATGAGGATAGATGCAGGTACATGGAGTACAATTACGATGCCATTATTTCTACAATTTGCGCCATGTATCTCGTTTTCGGAGTCGTGTATAGTTTATTCGGTACGTAACGAGAAAGTTTTAATCCACTTTACATACATCCTTTCAATCTCATTTTCTCGTAACAAGTTTTTTTTTTTTCTCCCTCTCTTTTCCCTTGAAGGATATCGCTGCTTTAAAGCCGTTATGTTCCTCACGGGCTTCATCTTCGGCTCCATCGTGGTGTATTTAATTTGTTTGGAAGAATCGTTGTTGCCTACTTTAGGAAACGCCGGCGTTGCCATTGGAGCTGGAGTTCTCTTCGGTTTAATCACGATGTTGGTTCAGTACGTAGGACTCTTCATGACGGGTTTTCATTTGGGAATTCTCCTCGGAGTCGTCACCGTGACTATTTTGCATCATTTTCAAATGATGCACACCGTGTGGATCACAGCGGCAGTGCTGATTGGCTTGGGCTTGGTCTTCGCCGTGGCGACGCTTTATTGGCAAAAAGGACTCACAATTATTGGCACGAGCGTTTATGGTGGTGCCATAATGGCGGCCAGCATGGATTATTTTATTGAAAAATTTATCATGGTGTATTGGGTGTGGGATAGACTCAGGGTGGCTGAGTGGTCGCCTACTCCGTGTTGGTTCAGCTGGCTTATTCTCGGTGTTTGGCCTTTTATGGTCGTTCTTGGCACCATCACTCAGTTTAGGATTACTGGACGTGGGATTTATCACCAAGAGAGTAAGTTTGGGGTCAGATGTGCTGTAAATGTCGGGGTGTTTACTTTAGTTTGTGGTTCTGTTTTCAGTTCTCCCGTCGAAGAAGTCGCGACAAATGAATTTGAATCGAATACGGAAAAGAGATTTACGCACTGAAGTGCGTCAGAAGAGATACCGGTATTTATACCAAGTGCGCACTGCTCATGGGGATATTATATCTCAGGTAAAAAATGAGAGAGGGAAAAAATATTATTTCGTACAAAGTTGAAAAGTCACTCAGTTATTCTCCAGTCGCATTGTATTCACCTGCAGAATTACATTCAGAGCTTGCAGAAGAAGGCTTGGCCCACGTCGAGCGATGGTTCAATGACGATTCAATCGGATCAAACCACATTGCGGACAACGACCAGTCTCAACCCCTCAGAAGCTACCACCACGAGCCACGTGCCTTGAATTGGTTTCTCATTCCAGCTATAGCTGCCATCTTTGCTCTCTGTCAAACTTCCTGCCAATTACCTTAGGAAAAGTTTTGAAAATCTTTTAAATTTAAAAGTAATAACAGTTAGCACACTATCATTAACTTTCCGAATTTTTGTGAGACAAAAAATAAGGATAAAAAGCTGGGAAAAAATGACAATGTAGTGAAATGAATCTGTTCTAAAGTGGATTTAAATATTTGTAATATCGTTAAAGGGTTTCGTTTTTTTTTTTTTAGTCTTAATTTTGACTTATCTTTTTGGTAAAAAGAGGATGGATAAATTCCGTTATTATATTTTCATGTGATATCTCTGCTTCTTGTTGCGTGGTGAGAGTTGAATTAAATGCTCAAGATTGAAAGTTGAAATTTGATAAGAACATAAACTTAACGTGCATATCATAATCGTAACACAAGAAAAAAAAATTAACAAAATGTGTGGTGTCAGAAATACTCTTGTACAAAAAAAAAAATGAAAACGAACGATGTAAAAATTTTAATACTTCAAGTTTTTACTGAAAATGTAGATTTGTCTGTTATTACAACGAGTCAGCAGCAAAACGGTTTTTCTTCAACTTGATTGATTAATCTCTTGTCGTTGATCTATTGCAATATTGGCTTGACTCCATTTATATCTGTATGAAGTCAGTGAGTTGGCATTTATTCAACTTAATTTGATTTTTGCTCAGTTGAATTTATTCACTTTTTTTTGTTACCAATAAAACTGCTCAGTATTCTATTATTTCAAGGAGTTTTTAGACGTAAGAAAGTGTAATATAAAACTCGTCATTTTTATTCTAAGAATATTTACGTGGTAATTATCACTAACAAAGTTGGAAACGAATTTAGATTTTAATTTACTTTTTCTGAATTGTAGCTTTTAAGCGAATATCGTACAGAAATAATATTTAGCTCGGTAAGCTCAAAATAAGTCAAGAGAGCATTACTGCCTAACTGCTGATTTAATTATTTTAAATCAGACCATTCCATTGACTTTTAACATGTTGTAATCTTTGTATTCATACTGACAAATCTTTTGAAATTGAATATTATTGTTGTATTTACCAAGCTTTTATTTTTAAGCACCGGTTTTAATATTCACAATATTCCGAGATCAATTTCATAAAGGCAACGTTTGATTGTGCACTTGACAACCCTTTTCCTCAATTTATTATTTGGTATTTAGATGTATAACAAAACAAAAAATAGAATTTACCACATTTTGTCATGTTAGCTCAAATAGTAACCAAAGATGGTTATTTAATTTTTGATTTGCATTTTTCCAAAGAAATCAGTGTGGAATGTTGTCGTGTATTTTACATTGTTCGAGTACGATAGCTGGAATCAAATTAATCTGCTGTGACTTTTCTGACAACTGTTTTTCTTTCTAGCATAAATGTTTATTTTTCACATTAATAACGGAAGATAGCAACCGTAATAACATTAATCCTTCCAAGATAATAAGCTCGCACATGTTACTCCCAAACCGAGTTTGTTGAATGATTCAAATTGAGTGTGCAGTGACGAATTTGTCAGTTCGATGCTTTAAATAATTTTTATACTTAAACATCTTGTTTTTTTTCTTTTCAAAAATAAACAAACGAAGTGATTATTTTAAAAAATGTGATTTATTGTCTCTAATAGACTTACATACATGTAGTAAGAATCGTCACATGACTCACGTTTACGTTAACATTTTGTTTATATCATTTTTAGTTAGCGTGAGGCGTTTGACCAAAATAATTT
>JAQIWS010000877.1:0-14868 GCA_034696085.1 Stigmatogaster subterranea | reverse complement strand
TAAACTTACGTCTTTCATCAGCGATTTTCATGCAATCTTCAATCGACCCAGTTAATCCAAGACTTTCAGGAGTTGGTCTAAGACCCTGTACAACTTGAGGTGCTAGTGTAACTGCGTCTACGTTTTCATCCATTGAAATTATATCTTTGCCATGCAAAAACTGATTAATAGAATCTATCGTTTCCATCTGCACTAATTGAGCAACTTCTTCATCGTCATTTTCATCCCTCAAGTTACTTGTTGCTGGACAACCAAATATTAACTGCAATGAGCATTTGTGGACTATAGACTAAATAATTAAACTACCCAATGCGGCGTATTTTCCTCTCAGTGGTTTGCGTTGCTTCTCTAAAGCTGCTTCTATTTCACGTTGAAATTTAGTGATTTTAACTAGAACCTCAGGATCGTCTTCTTTTTGCTATCGAAGATGGTGAAAACAATAATATCAATTTAAGCATAATCAATTCTAACAAATTATGATAACTACCGCTAAAAGCTTGGCTTTCTTTAATCGATTTTTAAACGCAGGAGGATCTTGCTGTTCTTCCAAATCAATCGCCATAAACTCATCAACGGTTAATTTTCCCGATGGGGTATCCCCAAACTCTGTTAATCTTTTATACAATAAAAAAAAAATTAAAAATATTGATTCAAAAATTATATTTTAAAAAATACCTTTTCTTCACAGTAGCTTCACAGACTTTTACAACATTGATTATATCCTTAATTGTCACACTAATGTCATGATTTCTCGCTGCAACAATCAATGCTGCAAAAATAAAATAATACGTGATAAATAAACTTCGTACAAGCTGTAATAGACAATATTGAACAAATGAACATCGTAATGCGTACCAGCTCCACAAAGTCCTGAGGGTCTTCTGCCAACATCAAGCCAGTCACATTTCATGCGTTTAACTAACCGCAGGGCCATTTCAGAGACTGCGTGAGTTTTATTTCCCAGTCCAAGACGATGGGCGAATCGAATGACATATAATGTTGGATCTGCAATATTTATAAAAAGTTTTGTTTATTTACTTTTTCAGTGATGTTCACTTATTGTAACTGCGACATTCGCAACGAGATGGCTCTTCGCTCGCGGAGACGCAGCACTGGAATCATGGGAGGAAATGTTTATAGGCCATAATGGCGCTTCTCGGGACTGAACTTCGTTAAACAAATCCGTCCCGTTGTTCGGAGCTTGCAATCCGATGTCTGCTAAAATGCTCAAACGTACTCCAGAACAGCATCAATTGGTTCACGCCAAAGCCTGGGCCAATGGTAAGACATTATTTTCCTCCAACAATAGCAGAGTCATCAATTTAAGTTATCACACAGCAATCCAAAAACAAACGCAAGTAGACACAAGGAGAACTAAAAATTTGTGTTCATTTGTAGCATAAATGGCAAACTCTTGAGTTTTGCGTATTGCGATCGTTTTGTAATTATCGTAGACTGAATTAATAAATATCTTTACTTTGTGTGCAAGCAAATTCTCACATAAATTTATCTGTTGTTGGTTTTTTTTTTCTTTAGCTGTATCGGGCATGGCACCGCTAAGCCAACCACCTCAAATCATTCAACAAATTACCCTTCCTAGCCCTACAAGCCCACCGCCAACATCCAAAGGATTATCTTTCGTCCCAGTTAATCAGACTTTAGATCCCAATTGGCAGGCGTCAAAAGCTACAATACGAGAACGCAATGCGGCGATGTTCAGGAACGAGCTTATGGCTGATGTACACTTTCTTGTTGGACCAAAAGGCAACGCACAACGTATTCCCGCCCACAAATACGTCCTAGCCACAGGAAGTTCTGTTTTTTATGCTATGTTTTATGGAGGATTGGCTGAAGATAATTGCGATATTGAAATTCCTGACGTGGAACCTGCAGCATTCCTCGCTTTATTAAGGTTACACTTGATACAACCGTGACTATTTTCCTTTTTTTTTTAATTCACACTTTGATTTCTATAGGTACTTATATTGCGACGAAATTGATCTCGAGGCAGATACAGTTTTAGCAACTTTGTACGCTGCTAAAAAGTACATCATCCCTCACATGGCTCGAGCGTGCGTCACTTTTTTAGAGACAAGTCTGACGGCAAAAAACGCTTGCCTATTATTGAGTCAGAGCTGCCTCTTTGAAGAGCCTGAACTCATGCAAAGATGCTGGGAAGTGATCGATGCACAAGCCGAAATGGCCCTGAAATCTGATGGATTTGTCGATATTGACATCAATACGCTCGAGTCCGTACTTGCCAGAGAAACTCTGAATGCCAAAGAAATGGTTCTATTCGAAGCTGCTCTCAATTGGGCGGCAGCTGAATGTTTCCGCAGAGACCTGGAACCCACAGCCGAAAATAAGCGCCAAGTTCTAGGACGAGCACTCTACATGATTCGCATCCCTGCCATGACTTTGGAAGAATACGCAAATGGTGCTGCGCAATCAGGTATCCTAACGCTGCAGGAGACTACCGATATATTCTTGCATTTCACTGCAACTAACAAGCCCATGTTGCCATTCCCTACTAAGATACGCACGGGTCTTAAGGCACAAGTTTGTCACAGATTCCAGTCATCAGCCTATCGCAGCAACCAGTGGCGCTACAGAGGTCGTTGCGACAGCATACAATTTTGTGTCGACAAACGAATATTTGTCGTTGGTTTTGGGTTGTATGGGTCCAGCAACGGGGCTGCTGACTATAAGGTTAAAATTGAATTAAAACGTTTGGGGAGGGTTTTAGCAGAGAACAACACCAAATTTTTTTCTGATGGATCCAGTAATACTTTTCATGTATATTTTGAACATCCTATTCAAGTAGAAGCAGATCTTTTTTATACCGCATCTGCTATTTTAGATGGGGGTGAATTAAGTTATTTTGGGCAAGAAGGGTTGAGCGAAGTAACGGTAGGAAACGTTACATTCCAGTTTCAGTGTTCTTCTGATAGTACTAACGGAACAGGTGTTCAAGGGGGTCAGATTCCAGAATTAATTTTCTATGGACCTTCACAATCTCCATCTGATTGATTAGAATCTAATTCTGAAACTCGAAAATGACAGGTTTCAACGTAAAACGATATACGCGGCCGTTAGCTCAGTTACGGACTGATATTTTCGATTTACTTAAGCTTAACTAATTTCTATAATTTTTTTTAAAAGTCAGTTCCTAATGCACATTTTTTTGTAATGTTTGATTGGTATCAGACTGACTTTACGTGACCACGTCTCCAGAATTATTTTTTTTATCAGTTTCTCCGGTGATGGTGGTTAAAACAATTGTTCGAATTATCCAACATAGTTTAAAGCAAAGCACTTGGAAATATGTTAAATTATTAACAAGCAGTTAATTACTATAGTACTGACATTGGATCAACTGTACAAAACATGCAGTAATTATTTTTTTTTAAATTTAGTTACCTAAATCAACCAAGTGCAGTATTTGAACAGTACATATTGTATCTATAGAAGAACTCTTCCTTGCAAGATAAATTTAAAATTTTTGACTTTGCGCCGCAATTAGTTATTTATGAATATTCTACTGCTTCGCGCTAAAACACTTAAGATATGTATAATTGAGTTAATAAAATATTCCTGTTTAACCCACGATTTTTTTTCCTTCACTGGCTAGACATGTTATGAAAAATAATATATAAATTACTCACCCAAACATGGAATTTTAATACTCAGACGTTCAGCAAGCCGCAAATAAGCATGTCCGATAGTGTACACGTTTTTCTGATGAAATATTCAATGTGTCAGTCAACATACAGTAATTTATTTCATCACGAAATTGCTTACCCGAAGTATTTCGCTAAAATCAAGCAGCAACACTGTAATATTTACAGAGAATTGAAGTTGGAAATAAATTTTTAAATCATTTTGCGTAAGCGTAGTATTGAAATTACCTGGCTTTCTTTCTGTGCGACAAACTAAATATAAGCATGCTGCTATTACATCATCACTACTTCTTCCGGATGTAAATCTCCGCACAACTGCCATTTCAAAAAATCTACACGCAACGTCAACACAGTGTTGGTTCAGTCGGAGTTGTTGGGCCATGCTCTCAATTGACTTACGAGCTGTAAAAATATATTATGTGTCAGACAATATTAGTAGGTCTTCATTGATGTAATATAATAACGTACCTTTTGCTAAAGTTTGTGACCTAGAATCTCTGTTAGATTTGTATCGATACGATCCACCGATCGGCAAATTTTTTCCTTTTGTCAAATAAAATAAGTAAGTTTACCGTCAATACCTTATTTTTGAAACATTTTACCATCAGCCGAAACGAACTGGCCAATTGCGGACGTCCCACCACAAGCATTTTCTTCAAACTGAACTTCGGAAACTATTATGTTGTCTTCGAGAACAGTTCCGCAATTAGTGCAAACGGAATCTCCTCTAGCCTGATCCGTGTCTATCTCGCTACATCCACAGTGTCGACAAGTAAGAGTTGACATTCTGATGATTTGTTTATTTCACCTTCACTGCAAAAATGAATAGGTGAATAACTTACGGTAATTACAACACTTTCAACCCTTCAGAATGGGTTTTCGGTGAAATACTTTGTAAACATTAAGATTCTTTTATTCTTACATTTCACGTTACGCCTTCAAAATATAAACGAATTTTCTTACACAAGCTGTGACGTGAAGCCACAAACGCAACGAACAGACGTAACTTTTCTCCCCACCACTGCTTGCACGTTCTTTCAACGGAGAGCGTCGTATAAAAGTTCGATGACAAACTCTGCCACTAGGTGCCTCCACAGTACATGACCTTCAGTAATCAATTTACACCTCATTTACGAAGATTTAACAGCACATGTACGGACAATATTTTTAACGAAATGAGATTTGTACAATGTAATTTTTAAGACTGTATATATTTCCAATGCTGCTTATCAGAAAAGTAATGTAAAATAATGGTATGTAACGATAGTTCGACATTAAACCATTACACTGTACTTTAATTAAATGCGCCTACGAATTTTACGAACATGAACTATTTTTTCCCTTTAAACTTTTTTTTTTGTCTCTTGCCAACCGCCTAAAAATAAAACGCTGACTAAATTTTCCGACGCAGTGTCGGTAGCTGCGAACACGTTTATAAGAAAATTTTGCAATCAGCAGCGCATGCGCAATGTGAAGTGGGAAGAAAAAATCGATACGATGGAGGCAATAATGTTCGGAAAGACTTACGTTCTTTGCCTCAAACGCTGGTGAATTTTCTGTCAAAAAAATGTTAAAATTTTCTTTTAAGATCCTATAAAGTGTGATTTAAATTTTGTTCGTTAAATATTCAAATTGTGTTATATAATTACTGTATTAAGTTTTCAATTCAGTAAACGTTGCATTGTGTTTTTAAATATTTCGACAGTGTATTTTTTAAAATAGACAAAATTAAAACGAATGGTTTAAAATGATGAATTTTATTTATAGTATATAAACAAATTACAAGCATAGATAATCTACATTAACTGTTGCAATTTTTTCTAATTTTCCGTTAAAAAGGTTGAAAATTGCAATTAGATTTTTCGACATTTGTTAAAAACATACTTGGGAGTTCGTAAGTTCATTCAATGCTTCAATGCAATGTGCAGCACTGAAATATATTGTTGAAGGTATTTTTTTCTTTAATGTGGAAAAACTCAAATCCAGAAAAATTACAAAGGCAATATTGATTTCTGATACACGTGGAGACATAAAACGACATTTCTAGCTTTCCGTGTTCTTTTACATGTAAATGTACGACTAAGACATGACTAGATTCAATGTCTCAATTTAGTCACACCAATTCACTTCTTATCACAGTCAGTTTATGCAAATGCTTTCTTTTCGTCATAATGATTTGCCAAATAAAATTTCCAATTAACTCTCTGAACATAAAATATACAAATGAAAATATAGCACTTCAAAACTGCATTATCAATCAGTCACACGTCCATCTTTTATTATCAGAAGTTATCATTTTTTAATTATAAACAACATTATTTTTCCACGTAATTTTTTTTTCTGGAGTTGTAAATAAGCAAAACTCAAATTAAATAAAAAATAAAACGCTGCATTTCCTCCAATTCTGCATAAATTAATTTAGCAATCCGCGGTAAAACACGCCATTTTTTTTTCAAACTGTAGGAAACTTTTCCTAGGCCAATAGGGGCCAACGAATTCGAATATTATTCCGCACATATCTTAGCCTCAACATCTAGAAAATTCTAACCTGTTTTACTTGCAACGCGTTATATATTCCTCCAATTTAAAAAAAATATATATATTATTACCAGATAAGACTTGTTGGAATAGTTTTAGTTCCCTGTTCGCAGATAAGATTTTTCGAACTGCGATAATATAATTTGTGAAAATGAAACGAAACGTTATTGCGAGTCATAATTTAAGCGCAGAATTAATTAAGACGATCTTAAATATATCTTGTTCTTGAAGTCGTGCTAATAATTCTTGTCAGTAAACTTAATTTTTGAGTCTGTAGCGTGTTGAATGAAAAACAGTTAGAATAAACAAAAATGTTGAGGTTTTATTTGACAAAGAGCACAAGATTTTTATTAGTTTTCGCTCGATGTTTTAACATGTCAATATTTCGGAAACTTAGAATTATTAAAATTACCAAATTTCCCAAAAATTATCTACAGATTGTTTTTTTTTATTCTTTCATGACACAAGAATTGAAGTATTTTCAGCTTTGAATTGGCCGTGATTCGTCTTTGCGAACGATTGAATGTAAACTGAAATTTTTTCTTTTTTATAAAACTAGTCATTTTGGTGAAAAAATCTATTGCATGGTACAAATACCAGCTAATACGCAACAAGTAATTAAATTTCTCTTGTATAAAACGATATACATCATGTACATAATTTATAAATTATGTTATTATTATTATTATTATTAATATTATACCATGTAATACAATCAATAACAAATTGCTCTTTTGGCAGGGACTGTGACCTAACTAACCATTTTTCTTTATTTGAAAAATAAAAGAAATCTTTTTACAATAAACGTCATTGCATCAGATTTTTCTCTTTTTTACCTTTTTTTTAATTTTTTTCAATAATATTATTAAAACTATCCATTACGTACCATCTCATTTTTGGAAGTACAAATCCAATTAATAATTTAAAATTTTCGGATTGAATTTTTCAAGTTTTTCTTTCCTTACTCAACAGAAAAGATAAAATATACAACAACCATAAGTTATGATTCGTAAACCTTCACAATACAAACAAAAATTTATACGAAAGACTTAACAAAATCTGGTAAAATAAATTATTTCTAACCTAGGCAAATCTTTAAAATAGAAACTATGGCTGAACGCGAGATAATAGAAAATTTTTTATGGTAGCCTTATTTTTGTGACCTCAAGGCAGGCTGTAAGTCAGCTGATCACGATGACTGGGAACCGAGCACTGGACTGAAACCAATCCCTAAGGCATTTGTAGCTAATAAGAATGACCTGTGACTAGGAATAATTTAAGTTTGTTTCCTGTTGAAACCTAGATCGGCACAAGTTGCCTGCATTTCAGCTACCAATTCAGTTGTAAAAATTAATGGAAAGTCCAGTATCACGATTAATTGTATCATTTTGATCAGCAAAATAAAAAAAATGTAAAATAAAATAAAATAAAAACGAAGTAACATTCAATAGACAATACAGGTATTTGAATATTCCGAATTACACTATACAAATTTCTGTTGAATAAGGAAAAGAAAAATTCGAAATTTGATTTTGTCTTGAAAAATCCAAAATGCCCAATAATATTTTAAAATTTGTCAAAAACACATTTAAACTTTTCATTATGTACACTCATTTTACTCGCAATAAAATTAGGTAAATCATAATAACTTTGTTCCTACAAACTATTATATACAATTGTAGAATAAATACACCAAATACCCCTTTATGTCATTTTTTTCCACCACAATTCGGGCTTGAAAAATGTTCAGTTGCAACAGTGCAACGGTGTTGTTCAATACAACGAGAACCCATTGGATATTTTGATCTCTCAAGGACTTGTGACCTAGTATAGCACTAACAAGCAAACTTCCAAGTGTAAGATGAATAAGAAGAATCTGAATGAGAACAGGTTGGAGTTAAAAAGAAATACCCCTCGTGGAAGAAAGGGAAGGGCGGTAGAACCGGCTGGAATAAAACGTGAACAAAGCAAAAAGAGAAAACGTTTAGTTAAATACTCGGAATATTTGCTTGTTTTACAAACTTGTGTTTTTTTTCGTTTTGCAAAAAAACCATCAAAATCCCAACCACTTCAACTTAGAAAACTAAACCATCGCGATTCATCGGAAGAAGAATTTCTTACATCGATTTTCTTTTGCCAGTTAAATTCACCTCAGCGTACACCACCGACAGTAGATACCCGATGAAAAGTGAAGTTGAGCACATTGCTCTTCAAAGCCGCTTCGACATTACAGCAACATATTCGTGCTCCTTGTACAGTTCGTTTAATTACACGACAAACAACAAAAAAGTGGCAGGAGTTGAGATTCGTTTGCTGACTAGCTGACCAATCTGGAGGGGAAGAAAAAGTTTTTAAGTAGTGTTGAGAGCGAATTTCCGAATCGACTTTTATGGACGGTGAACTTCAACACAACTTTTTCGTCACGTCTGGTTGTTGGCCAGTTTTGAGTGGTTCTGTACGGCAACACTGAAGGCATTGTGGTTTATAGATGATCTTTAGTGATACAATTTTTTTCTTTTTAATTGGTTTATAAATTTTGACACAAAAGATGTAGCATGTCAATTCAGCCCACAATTCTACTGTACATTTTCATTGCAACTTGTAGGACAAATTTAACTATTAATCGTGTATTGATAGTTGCAAACTCTTCAAAATATTTTTAAGCATTCCCCCTCAAATAGCTTCTGAATATCAGTTGGTTTTAAAAATTAACAGCATGGCAGGAAGAATAGTCCCAAGTCACAGAAATCTCGTATTAAAATATTGCTCTCTCAACTTACTTACGCTTAGAAAATTTTTTTTTAGGCCCGTATAAGAACTATTTCCACCAACATTTAAAAACGAAATTATTGTAATCAGTTTGGAAGTTCTAATCACTAAGCAAGCACAGGAAGATAAACTATTAGGAGTAGTTTCATGATACATTTTGCTAGACCTTACTAAAAAGACTGCCATATTTGTCCTACAACAACACACGGGTCGTTTAGCTGCAATAAAACCTCGCTGGAAATAAATTTTTAAAAAGAGAAAAAAAAAAGTAAGAGCAATTTAAAAAAAAATAAAATAAAGTAAAATAAAAATATTTAACGCATGATTCATCGCTTAAAGTCTTATCAAAACAGTTATGAATTTCATCTCTTTGGTTAAACGTGCCGTCCGTAGAACTTATCGAACGTTACATTTATATTTTAAAAGCTACCGCCAATAACAAACGCTCAAACTTGGAAAGGGAGTAGCGAGACTATTTAAAGAAATATACGTAGTACTTTCTTTTTTTATATTCAGAGGGCATTAATGCAAAGAGGAACTGTTCAGTTTCTTACTTTAAGGTGGCAGATTAATTTATCGCAGGTCAATAAGCTTAGTTTTTGTATAAAATATCATAAATCGTTAAATTATTTGATCAATTATTCTTATTCTCACAAGTATTTAGCTTAAAATTATTGCAATTATTATTAATCAATAAATAAAAAAATTAATAATCTCGCCTTAAAACTACTTGATTGTATATAAGACTTTGCTCAGTAACTAAAGTTATAGCGTCAAGTATAACGCAACAGCCTTGTAGAAAATTTAGTGGTAAAGTATAAGCAAAGTCAACGTTAGACTTAAAAGATACGTCTTAATTCTCAAAAAGTAAAATTAAAAAAAGGGAGCAAGTCAATCTGCATGTTGAGTTGATTAATTCGCGAACGCTCGCAAATATTAAAAACTAATTTGAAAAATTCGTTTTCTCTCCCCGTTTTTGGTCCCAAATGAGTCTGCAAATTGAGGATGAACATTGGAGATCACATGCCTACCAATATGTGCATGATATGATCCAATTCTTCGCTGAGAAACTCATTTTTGAAGCACCCGTTGCCAGGCACTGCAGGCAAGGGTTCGTTGTTAGGAAAAGAGCGCAACAATTCCTCAGCGCTGAGCGGAGTTAACCTCACGTTGGGAGGGGAGAGGGGAAGGAGATCGAAATCATACAAGGAGAGATCAATGTCTCCAAAAATTTCACTGCCACCTGAGGAACCACTGCTACTACACGAATCGGAACTTGAATTCAGGCTCGAATTGGGACAAGTTAACATAGTCGTACACAAATTGTTGCTTGTGCTACTACTATTACTACTGCTAATAGTGTTGACGTTGGTTTGAACTGAAATGAAATCCGTTTCACTTTGACTGCTCAAATCGAGAACAGTACTCCAACTAATAGTGGATGAGCATCTCTCATCCGCCGTATCACTCCATAAGGCACCAGAATCTGTTCGACATGGATCGGAGTCGAGGCTGGGGGGAAATGGTGTGGCTCGGCCAGAGTTCGTCATCCCCGGCAGATTTTTCTCGTACCCCGTTGCTGGATAAGACGAAGCTGTTCGGAGATCCATCGGCTGAAGCTGACTCGCGTCCTGACTCTGCACCTCGAGTGCGAGCGTTACTTGAGTGGGTGTTTGAACGCCAACAGGCAATGGAGAGGCCATAGCTGAATTGAAAAGGGTGCTGCTCGCGTGAACTTGAATTGGCAATGGATCTAAAGTCATGTTGTTGTCCGTCTGGATGGCGGGCAGGAAACCAGCCGTCGCTGTAACAGAACTACACTGCAAACCTCTACTCTCCATTTCCCGCTCAATGTAGCGCAAGGTGTTACAAATAAGCACAGAACGACGCAGGCTCGGATCGGGAATTTGCCGGTACCGGTTTAGCTTGCAGAGGGAGATTGTAAAAACGGATTCCCGGTCTTGAGAAAAGAGGCCTTCCTCGTCATCTTCGCCATCATCGAGTTTCCGTTTGACGCCACGCTGCCCGGGTCCCAGCATGATGATGCAAATGACCACTGCTATGGTTGAGGTTGACTGCACCGAAGGAAATGGCCTTAAATGAAAGATATTTTGCTATATAATGACAAAGTCAAAAATGTTTTCCTATAGGTCATGGACCAGTACGAACACAAAATTTTTAAAAACAAATCAAAAAACAAACACGAACGCGTGTGTATATTTTTTTGTGCTGTTTTTGCTGCAATTTTCATCTCTCGTTTTTAAAACTCGAGATGGAAACTATCAAATAGGTATGTAGGTCACCATCAAAACATGCAAGCACATAACCTCACTTCTACGTCCATTGGTGTCTACACGCAGAAAAATAACTCACCACAAATACACAGTCAGTTTTAGCGCGTTTTAAAATTGTCTAACAAATTTAATGGAAAATGCAACACTTTTAAGTGCCTATTAGCTAAAGCTTGGATATATAATTCATGCTGTCGGTAAAATCTAATTAAGAACACACAAAAAATAAACACAAAATCACTAAAAATATGATGTATTAATATTTTTACTCACGTCAGTACGAAAAATTATTAAAATAATCTTTGTTAATTTCGCTAAGTAGTGCCTCTTTTCGTATATTACTTAATGTAATCTTAAATGGGGCCATGGTCATTTAATACCAAGTTTTAAAATTTTTAAAAATTACAGTTAATAACCGCTTTGCAGTAAGGAATATTTTTACACCATGCCGTAACGTCAAAATACATTCGTAATGTTGTCACGCTTAAATCAAGCAACTTTCCTATCTCAAAGTTAACTCATGTAGCCTAACAAAACCGACCAACCCCGCGATTGTCGGTGATTAGTAATACTCTCGCATTTTCTTAATTAAACTGGAAAAACCAAACAGTCACAATTTTGGAAAATTCAAATTCACTTCCAGAAACTAACGCTAAATATACAAGCAGTAATTTTTTTTCTCATTCCGAGATCCTGGTAGGGCGACGATGATTCATTTACTGTAGTGCGTTCGCAACAGGAAATTTGTAAGCAGTTTTACTTTGAAAAATCTGACGAAATTATGAACAAAAATGCTTAAATTATTATCTAAACTACACACCAAACAACTGCAAACCACTAAATTAATTAACATACTTAGCGATCGGCAATTTTCCGAGTTTTCAAACTCGGGAAACAAAGTTTACACGCGAATGCGATGACTACAACTAAGGTGAGGGAAATACAACGAAGAGGGGGGAAATATTGTTTTAACTTACCTATATCGGCGTAAAATCCAATACACAAATTGCTTATTAGCCAAACTCGTCAAGGTGAACTTGTTTCCTCAGCATGTCGGCTCAATTGGTTGCCGTACGCTGAGGCTCTATCCACAGCCTCGGCGCTGGGAAATATGGCGCAAGGAGGTGCAATTCCAACTAATCTGACCCGAAACTAGACAGAGGGAGCGGGACCAGAGCTGCGCAATGACGTCAACCGAACCATCCAGCTCTTTGCTGATAGGCCTCGGCGTTGGCAGCCAGCCAAATGATTGTTCCTAACTCAGCTGGCTTCTCCATTTAAAGTGAGACTCGTCCATTGCTTGAGCGGGAAGGGAGAGAGCAACAAGCTTTCCATCACCACCTACAGCATAGGAATAAGATCCGTCGCAATGCACTAAAAAAATTTTATCACGGAAACAAGGAAGGGGCAGGGTATATCCTAAATCCTAAACGATCAATTAATGATCAAATACAACCAGTTGATTAATTGTATTGGTTGTGAATGTTAGCTGGGTAATCGTACGCGTAGCAATCGTCAGTTTTGCTTTTTTCCTTCCCTCCCTAGCCTTCTATTCGACTAAACTGTATTCCAACCTCCACAAAATGCCAGAGTAGCAAGCGACGAAACGAAATAGAAAAATGTAAAACTGTTTTATATCGATGAAAACGATCAGCTTCATCACTTATAACTTACAAAATGAGGAATTTTTAAGAAGAAACGTGATTAATACTAGAGAAAAAATCTCTCGACGAAAAAAAATAAAATGTAATGTTTTAGAAAAAGATAATAATTTATTTAAAAAAAAAAAAAAAAGTGTCTCAAACGCGCTTGAGCTTAAAAATTTTTGTTTGCATTAAAGTAAAAAAGAATCCCTTATTACTTAAGATTCATGCACCTGTTGGAATCTCAGTGCAATACTTGTCTTGAGCACCAACTTTTGAACTGTTTTTTTTTTCTTTTGGGGGAGGGTAGCTTGTGAAGTGTCGTCAAAAATTCAAATTTATCCCACAAATTAAGATTAATTGCCCAACTGTTATAGTTTAAACTAGTATTTTTAAATACGCAAAACGTCGTAACAGACAATCAACATTCTAAAGTACTAACGAGACAAGCAAAGGAGTAAATTTTTCCACTCGGCATTACCGCTGTAGTGTCAGTGGCTCCACCACTTTTCGTCACTACTCTCGGGTTTAAAATCTACTAATATACTTAACGTAGTTTACTTTACATGGCTAAAACTAAAGTGGAAAAGTATCAAACTTACTTAAACCAATATCAGTGGTCCACTTGAACGAACGAAGGCCACTTTCCACGTTGTTTAAAAGGCATAAATAACCAAACGATCAGCCGCTTCCTTGCTCCTAGGCCTACTGACGCAGACGTGATAACGCAGGCCTCGATGTTACGAGTCTAAACACAATCTAGCATGCCTGCTGGGAATCACATTGCTCAAAATCAAATTTATGCATCCCCGCCATTTGTTTTGTTCTATTTTATTAGCACAACCTGCTTTTTGCGTGATAAGGCTTAGCATTTATATATACAGTAGTATTTTTTATAATTAATATTTTATTTTGAAATATTATTTTCATCTTAACAGGTTGTTGTACAAATTATTATTTTTATATATTTTATTCAATTGGTCTGAATTTGAATACTGCTGTATTTCTGTTTGAGAGATTTTTTGCAATCAGTAAACATAAATAAGAATTTCGTTCTTTCCAATATTTCCATCACCAGATTCACTATTGATCTGCCAGTTTTACCACTCACTGCATAGGCCAATCCCTACGCTCGACGAAGAAAATCAATACTACACTCTTAAGAGGGGGAGATTTTCTGGGTCTGGAAATATCTAACATCCAAAAAAGGAAGATAATATTTAAATAACTATATTGCGGACGCCACAACGGACAATTCTGTTACTCAACTTGAATTGTGTTTTCTACGTGAAAGTCGTGAATAAGTGTGATTTCGCGGTATCATTAAATTTCATTTCATTAATGTAAATTGAATAATTAATTAAAATTGCTAAATGTCTCAAATTAGTCCTGTCATTTTCTGAACAGTCTTCTGCTGATCGTAAGCGGTCATTTTCTGATAGGACTCTAGTTCCATAGTGAAAGTAGCTAAACCAGAGGTAATCACGCGTAAATTAGTAGAATAACCCACTGTTTCTGCTAACGGCACTAACGCAATTAAGGCCTTGTAATCTTGTCGATCGTTGATTTCTAACACCTGACCACGACGATTGGACAAGTCCCCCAAAATACTGTGCAAATGCGAGCGTTGGGCTAATACTTCGAGTCTCATGATAGGCTCCATCAACACAGGCATTGCCTTGTGGACAAGTGACGAAATACATTTGGAAGCTGCAGCAGATATGGCAGGTAGCGATGAATGAAATTGTACTTCAAGCCAATGGATTCCAACCTCAACGTTAATCAAGGGAAAACCAAGTAATGGTCCATTCTGAAGAGCCATGAGTATTCCACTCTCAAGAGCCTTTTGGTGAACTTTCCAAACACGCGATAAATTTTCTTGACTCTCTTTCGATGGCCGAAATTTAATCTGTAAAATTACCATAAGCCACTGTTGAAAACTAAAAT
>JAQIWS010000876.1:0-14892 GCA_034696085.1 Stigmatogaster subterranea | reverse complement strand
GTAAAAATTTTGCATTGGTTATGGCATATCGAGTTATATTTTGAGAAATGGAACAAAAATCGCCATTTTGTTTTTAGAATATTGCAAAATATGTACCATTGTCAAAGTTCCGCTGTATAAAAGTTTTATTTTGCTGGTGATTTATAGTACTGTAATAATTAATCACGTGTAACGAATTCAGTTAAATTTTATTGAGGTATCGAATAAATTTTTACTGTACTTGAAATAATTCAAATAAGTTCCATTACCGTACAACACCAGCCTGTAAGAGTTATAATTTGAGTTTAATACTTTCACACCGTCGTGTTACACTGCATTTAGGACTGAAATTTAATGATTGAAGAATTATTTTTAGCATTATGAAATTTTTTCAAGATGAATTGATTATTATTATTACATTGTATTACAAAATTTAATTTAGATGTTGTTATACAGGTTTAGTTTATGGAATGTTTTTCTTGTGTAACCTATATGTAATTCAAACGAGCAATGTTTGATTTTACGGGCATATAATATTAATTTTTGGTCAAAAATTTGTACGGTACTTTTTAAGGTTGTTGTTGTATGAATTGTATATATTAATGTTTGTAAACCGAAAACTGCCGCATTTATGCGAGCGAATTTGAGCTGGATTTAAAATGACGTGAATTTGTGATTTTATTGCTGATTATTAAAACAACTTTAAATAATTTTTCGAATTTTTAGTAAAGTAATTTAAGATATTATCTTTTGATCTTTTACCCGTAACACGTTGTTCTATGTAATCTGTACTGATTATTAACTTTTTGCAATTCGAAAATGATTGTGCAATATATTGTAAACTAACACTCGTGTTGAAAATTGTACACTTTTTCTCGATTATTTTTAAATTTTAAGAAATTAATAGTAGTTGTTTAATATGAATCACTATACAATACCTTCGAAAAAAATCTGAGTTTGTTGTAAACATCAGCAATCTACATAAAACAGAAATTGGTGAAAAATTTCGGAATATTTATTGTATTGTAAAAGTAGACAATGTAATATTTTTACGTAGGTACTGTATGCTGTGTTTAGCTGCGTCATAAACAGTATTGCCATTTTGTATTAATACTTGAATTTTACTGCCAGAAAAATTTCAGTGTACTTGGTAAAAGTTTATTTTATTTGAAATTTTACGAATTCAACAAAACAATGTCGAGTAGTGGCAAATATTATTCGATTAGAATTATTTTCATTATTACCGTACATGTAGTACATTGTGTGAACATTCAAGAATTTTAGTTTTTTAGTTATTAGGACTGTTAGATATTCTGGGCTGACTAATATTTATGTTGTTGGTCATGTTAGTTTTGTGAGACATTAATGGTAATCCAAAGCGATGTTAATATTGTATAAAATTATTCAATTCGAGAATCGTGGTATTCTTAATTTATTGCCGGTACATAAATTTTGTATTTGTGCTGATTTATTGTTTGTGATTAAATGAAAAGTTACTTATTTTCACAAAATCACACAAATATGTATTCAGCTTAAACTTTATTGAGTTAACGAACAAAATTGTGATACTTTGTTCGAAGATTTGTATTGCGGATCGTAGTTAAATTTTATTTTGTAACAATTACAAACTAAAATCCGTACTGTACAAATTTTTGCACGAGTACATAAGAAAATTTACAAGATATTAGTAAGAATTTTTACGAAGTACAAATATTTGTATGAGAACTAATAAATATGATTAGAGTATTCTCAATTTATTGTTCTTATTGAGTGAAATTTGAACTTTTGTGGATTATTTGAGGATCGTTGTTACAATTTACAAGAGATTTTATTTTATAACTACATAGACTTAAAACCGTTGGCCAAAATTATTGCAACCTGTTTTCCATCATAAATTATGTTACTGAATGTAAATTTTTTGCTGTTTATTAAATTGACAAAATACAATTTTGTACTTAAAATAAAATTCAGCAAAGAATTTAGTTAGACGTTGATGTTATACAGTGATGGAACGGAAATTAGCGTAAAAATTTCCTGTATCTTAATATAGAATTGAATTTTATTTTATTAAAATTAAGAGGCATGAATTTAATCCTACAGATTACAAGCTCTAGGTGGCACCACAGATTATAATCTGTGGGGTAAGTTTTATTGATTCAAAATGTTTTTCACAAGGAAAACAAACTAACTAAAATGACAATTTTTGTTGCGTGATAACCGAAAATTTTAATGGGAATTTTGCTCCAAATTACGCCTAAAAATTTGTTAACGGTAAATTCGCTTTTGAATGAAATTTTGTATTTTTGTGTAAAAATTTTGCGTTAGTGATGGTTTTATTGTGATAATTTAGTGCAATTACGCAAGGTTACATTGAGTTTAATTTTGGGAAATCGAACAAAATCGCGATTCTTGCGAGTAATTTTAAGCGTGTTTGAAATAATTATTTACATTTGATACCCACTTTGTACGTTGCAAGTAGTTACACAAACGTTATCACGATTTTTCTTTTGTCAATGTTTCTAAGCTGAAAATCGAGCTTCGATTAATTTGAATTTAAGAAACTTATTGCGATTTACTCAGTTTTAATTCCTGTTCCGTTGAAATAATCTGACTGTTAATATACTTCAGCGGATCACAATTAAGGATATTTGTGAGATGTGTGAGATTTTTTAAACTGTTCAGAATGTTTGAGTTAAGACCAAATTTTTAAAATTTTTCGTGCGAGCGTTGTGGTTTGAATTTAATATATTCGCACAGTCTGTAGTCGTAACAGCGACGTGATTTTCTCAGAATGTACTGACTATTATCAGTGTCTTTTGGTACAGAATTTATTTTTGATGTTGTTGGGGAATCAATGTACAAGATATAACATCATAATATAATTTTCCACAATCTCGGGTGGCAATCTTCAGGAGTCGTCTGCTTCCCCAACAGAAGTTATTGTAAATAATAAATGTAAAATTAACGGAAAGATATTTTTCTTGTTTACTTGAAGCGGGAAATGTGTTGGTTTTTCAATTACACACTATTATTATTGTTTGGTTAAAAATCTGTAATATTTTTAATGTTGTCGTTTCTAGAGATTTTATTTTTTAATGTTTGTAAATTAAAAATTGCATTATTGCTCGAGAATTTACCTTGTGCTTAATTTAAAGTGATTTGTGAATTTATAGCTGACTGATTATTAAAAGCGTACGGAAACTATCAATAATTTGTCGCAACTTTTAGTAAAATAATTTAAAATATTTTCTTTTGATATTTTAGCCGTCAGTTTTTTTCGTGTGATTGCATGTAGTTAAATTCCTACCACGTTCTATTTTCAGTAACCTCTACTGATTTTTTTAACTGCGTACACTGATTTTGATCTATTCGAGTAGTTAATCAGTTAAAATAAATGAAAACTTGAGTTGTGACAATTACTGGTGAAAAATTGTTAAATCCAAACACGGTTTAGTTTGCAATATTTACATATTTACAGCATCTAATTTACAGTTAGATACTGAGTTAGTTTGTGCATTTTCCATTGATTTTAATCATAAATGTGAATAAACCGGATTTGGAATTGGACAATTTTTGGTTAAGGTATTTATTTATCGCGCCCGTAACTCGAAGACATCGATTATAATCTAGTTTGAAAATTGTGATGTTTACTGGCTATGAATTTGAAGATTTGTACATTGTACGTTTCATCTGCTGAAATTAGCCTTGGATAGTCAATTACTACTGAGGTTTTATGTTGTTGCAATGGCAAGGAAAAAATTGAGCAATTTTTTCCGAAGTCATTGATACTGTATCAATTTGTTAGTTTTGGTTTGTTTCGCAATCTATTGACGTAATAGTTAAACTAAAATAATACTCTATTTTCATTATAAGAGATAAATTTTTTACTATGTTGGTTTTATTTTGTGGTTAATATTCCCTTTTAATTAATTTAAGTGAAAGGAAATAAATTAAAAATTAATTTAAATTGCAAGTACTACCTATGGTTTTTATATTAATTTGAATATGCCACAGGTTCTTAGACAACGTAATATTTTACAGTATTTTGTATCCAATTTGAAATCCTTTTGTCTGTTACTTCGTTACACCAGTTTTTTCCAACTGCATTGCTATTTTAGCGTTATTTATCTAAAAGGTTAGTTCGAGAATTGGAGTATTTTTATTTTATCTCCATACATAAAAGTTTTGCAATGATGGTAATTTATTGTGATCATTATCACGATTTTATTGATAAATCAAATTAACAGATGGCGAGTCTTGTTTGCGGTAATCTTAATTTTAATCATCATTTTATTTTAAACCAAACAACCTTTCAAAGTTTCCTGCATTCCAGAGGAATAATTACGATCGTGTAAAATGTTGCAAGTGTGAAATTTTTTAGCGTGATTTATTTTTCATATTTTAGAAAACCGTCCTCGACTCTCACTTTATCTGCTCGGTAGTTGATAAATTTCAACGGATGTCATTCAAATATTACCCATTTCTTGTTACGTGAATCAGGATGATTTATAATAATTGGGATGGTTGTGCTACAAGATTTACTGTATTAACGTTTGCTAATCAAAATTATTTTTCATTGAACACAATGTTGAATGGTTTTGTTTAGCAATCGTAATTTTTAATTATTTTTGCAACGAAGTATCGAAAATAATAGAATTGCATACACCATGTTCAGTATTGACTGTTATATAGTATTTTGTTGATGTATAAACCACAGTGTGAAATTCAGCAATTGTATTACTACTTGAGTAGTTTTCAGCTAAATAATGGTTAGCAGCAATATTGGTCACATTTTTTACTTCGCGTCGGAGGATTCTTGGGAAGCTTTTAGTTAAAGATAAGCTAGGTAAACCGTTTCACATCGCCCATATATTGTGGTTGTCAATTTCAAAAGATATCTCTGAGCTTTTAATTTACTATTCTTATTTTGGCAATGAATTTGAAGATTTGAACTTCTGTGCTTTCATCTGCTGAAATCAGCATTAAGAACAGTCGTTAGATAATTGCTAGTGAGTTTTAATTCATTTTATTGCAATGGTGAGTTAAAAAATGACGCAATTATTTCCTAAATCATTGAAATCTATTTCACTGAAGGTTTTGGTTTGATTCGCATTTTCTTAACGTAACATTTAAAATAAAATATTGTAGTTATTATTACTTTGCTTAGTTATTACTGTATTCTTAATTTATTTTCCTACATAAAAGTTTTGTATTTATGGTGATTCCAATTTGACATTTTACGATTAGTCAACTTTCTCAAGAAATAATTGTAGATTTAAACGTCGTGGGACGAGAACGAATGTTGTAAATAATTTAATAATTAAGTATTATACTTTTTAGATTGTTTTTCTTCTGTGTTTTGATGCTAAAATTTAGAAACGAGAAAATTTGTTTGTAAACTGAAACGAGCAAAACGTGATTTTTGCAGGCAAAAAATTTCCCGCATTTAAATGCATTATTAGAATAATTTTTTAGGGTCAAGCACAATTACAACGATGTAAAAGAATTCAATTTGATTGATGACAAATCTTACTTTGTTAAAATTGCATATTGTATTGCATTGAATTCATCATCCACTTTGTGTGTGTATTCAGTTTAATTTTATTAACGAACAAGATGGTGATTTTTTGTTCTGGGATTTTTATTGAGGATCGTAATTACAGATTTTGTTTTGTAACAATTGTAAATTAAAAATCTTACGGCGAGTTGACAAATTGCGTAATGTCCAAACTTTTGCATCAAGTGCGTACGTAATGAAAATTTACAAGATGCTGCATCTTGTAAATTTTCGTAAAAAATGAAGTACAGTACTTGCAATGTATTGATCGCAACTGAGTGAAATCCATATTTTTGAGGGTCATTGTTAGAAGAGATAGTTCGCTGTGGATATTTTGTTCAATTTAAATTATTATTATTATTATTGTTAAATACACTACGTAATTTTTGTCACCACCGCAAAAAAAGTCAGAAGTCATTCAAATTTTTAAATATGTAATTTATTACCCTATTGTCATGCTATATGATAATGATGTAAGAAATTCAACAAGACATCGTTAAGTGAAGGGAATTTGTCTACAGATTATAATTGTTCATACAGTATTACGTTAATATTATTGGTGTGAATAATCAAGAAATTTACTTCTTTAAGGTACATATTTTTACTAATTGCAAAAGATCATATTGATACTGAAACTGTACACGTTAATTTTACTTTGCAAAATATGTAAAGTTTTATTATTATAACTCAAAGTTAACTTGTAACGATGTATCTGGAAAATTGTCTATATTGTTTGCGTTTTGATTTTCTTCTAAAATATTATATTATTGATTAATACGGTAATCTAAAACATATTTATCGCCGTATATTACATTGAATCAACCGTGTCTATTGACTCTGTCCGTTTATCTTGAGCGTTGTAAGACATGTTCCAAAGGATGTGTTCGAAAACTATAATCGTTGTTATCGCGGTTATTCTGGTAACGAACAGGCCATTCGAACACGTTTCTGGTACTTGCGATCCAAAGTATCTTTATTAGTACAGTACTAGTTTGGGTCAGAATTTACCTGGAATCCTTCCAGGTACACATGGAAGGATATTTTTCTTATATAATTCAATGATTCGAAAATTTGTTCGTAAGCTTAAACAAGTATAGTTTGATTTCACGAGCAAAATGTTTTGGTTGTTCAATTTTTACAATATAAAACTGAATGAAATTTATATATTTGTTTGAGGATCGTTCGTAAATGAGAGATTTAATTTTGTATAAACATTTGTCAACTTAAAACAGTCGAATTAGAATACTTGTCTTGCTTTTATGTGAGAATTTTGACTTGAGTAGAGGTATTTAAAATTTAATGAATTTGTGATTTTACAGCTGAATTTTAATTTCGTAACGATTATTAATAGCTAAATTATTAATAATCTTTGTGGAATTATCAGTAAAATTAATTATTAAATGTTATGTTTTTACGTTATTTACAATTAATTCATTTTACAATGATAAATTCTTACTGTTCTTACCGCTGTAACTTAAATCTTTTGCGTCAGGTAATGATTCAAGGAGTATTGACTTATTACATGAATTTAAAATCGATCAAAATTTAAATTGCAGCAATTACTGGTGAAAAATTGGATAATTCCAAACAGTTTAGTTTGCAACATTTCTGAACTAAAATTCGCGTTGAAAATTAAAAAAAACTTTTTAAACTAGTTTTAAGTTTTGAGAAATTAATGGAAGTTGTTCAATTTTGAGTTATTGTACTCTCGTAATAATCTGAGTTCGTTGTAAACTTCTGCAAATTTTCGGCTTTTTTGTACTGCAAAAGTTTTCAATATTCAAATTTTAAAATGTAACTTCTTTATATAATCATCGTGCTGTGCGCACACTGCATTTCGAACTTGGCAGTTAGGCATTTAGTTGTGACCTCGATACGTGAACTTTACTGCCAGTGAAAATTTCAGTGTGCTGTGGTAAAAGTTTATTTGATTTGAATTTTTAAGAAACCGTTGAAATATTGTCTGAATAGCTCATTAATTTTAACCGTGCGTTTACGTAACACGTTTTTAGCATTACTGTCTTTAATTACCTAGAGAGTAAACACATTTGCAAAATTTATACAAAATTCACTAAATATTCTTGTGGATTTTGGAAAAATTTGTCTATACTGTGATTTTATTTATTTATGGTAAGTGCTGAATTTAAGTATTTCTTGTCATTTGACCTGTTTTCTGAAATAACGACTCGTGACTTAAAGAACCCGCAATTTAGTCGAATACCTAAAGAATTTAGTCAAGCATTGATATTTTAAGTGACGGAACAAAAACTTGAGTAATCACTTTCTGTTGGTTGTTATAGAATCAAATTTTATTCAAGATTTAGTGTTACAGATTATTGACAATAGATGGCGCCTGTTGCGTGGTAAAACTGCCTTCAAAATGGCGGCAATGAAGCACGCAGTCGTGCACGCGACGGTGCTGTTGAAATGGAACGACGATGAGTGGGAATTGATCAGAATCACATTCTGCGGAAACGAAACATCGCGCTCTTGGAGTAAGTTTTGTTTATTTAAAATGTTTATCAGAAAGCAAACGAATTGTAATTAAAATTAGACAATTTTTGCTTCGTGTTTACGCTAAAAATTTGATGGAAAATTTGCTTCAAATTAAGCCTAAAAATGTATTAATGGTAAGTTCTCTTTTAAATTTAAGCACTTGAATGAAATTTGTATTTGTGTGTATTAATTTTGTATTGGTGATGATTTATTGTGATAATTTTGTAGTATAATCTGATTATTGTGAATTTCTACCGATACTTAAAGAATACTTGCAAGATGTGTTAGAGAATTTTTAACTTAATTGTTCTGAATGTTTGAATTAAGGCAAAATTATTAGAATATTCGTGTGTGTGTGTGTTATCGTTTGAATTTAATAAATTCAAACGAATGCATTTTTAAAAAAAAAATTGTCGTTATATATTTTATTTTTTAATATTTGTAAGTTAAAAACTGCTTTATTACGAGTGAATTTGTATTTGATTGAAAATGACGCGAATTTGCAGATTTTATGGCTGACTGATTAGTGATGAAAAGTTGGATAATTCCAAACACGGTTTAGCATGCAACATTTGTAGAGTAAAACTCGTGTGGAAAATTGTAAAATTTTTAAGAAATTGATGGTTGTTTGTTTAATTTAATTGAGAACCAGCAAATCTGATTAGTCTTCTCAATTTATTGTTCTTATTGAATGAAATTTGTATTTTTGTACTAAAAACCGTCTCTACAATTTAATCGTTGTTTAAAAATAATTGTTTAAATTTGAGCATTTGGTGATATTTTGCTGTCGAATTTAATTTATTTTTTTGTTTAAGACAACCTGTTTACCTCCATAAATTGTCTTTGAATTTAAATATTTACAGTTAAGATAAACTTTTTACTGTTTATTAAATTGACCAGTGGTTTAAGGTACTGTACGGTATATTTTTTGCTAACTGCAAAAAGGCATTGTTTGTGGTACCCTATAAACGTACACATTGATTTTTGTTTGCACGATTTCTAAAAATATAGCGCTTTAATTAATGCAGTCTTATTATTATAACGTAACCGTTCTGTTTACTGTTGATTTTCGTCTGAAATATTTAGTTATTGATTAACGACGCGAAAATCTGTTAATAATCTTAAGCTATAAAAGGCTTGGTTTTACTGGCAAAAAAATTTCGTGTGTTCAATTATGCAATTTTAAAGCAATTTAATGTTAGGCACGCACTGCAACGATGTAAAAATATAATAAAACATCAAGTAGTGGCAAATTTTGTTTGATTATAATTATTTTCTTATCATTGTATACACTTTATTTTTGGATGAGGATCGTTGGTAACAAGAGATTTTATTTTTAAAAATTATTTTACTAGTTACAGTATTTTCAAAACTTAACGCATTGTCAGTCAAATTTTTAAATGCAATTTTTTACTTATCGTTCGCGCGAGAACGATGTTAAAAATTTAACAGTACGTTGTCAAGTGAAGACAAATTTGTGTACAGAATAGAATTGTAGTTATTAAGTTAATGTTTCACTTTTGTAGTTGCTATTCTCTTGCTGACGACAATACAAACCGTATTTGACGTTCCATAGTTCCATACAAGTCTGAGAACCTGGGTATTGTAGTATTCTTAATTTGTTGCTATTTCATATAACTTTTGCACTTCTGGTGATTTCTGGTGAAATCGTGTAACATATCGTCAAATGTTTATTCCAAACTTATGCATGAGTGTACACGAAAATTACAAGTATTGACTTGAATTTTTATCAAGAATATATGTGAGTACTAAGAAATCTGATTAAAATATTCCAATTTAATGCCCTTATGTTGAATGAAATTTGTATTTTTGTTTGAGGATATTTGTTACAAGAGGTTTGTTTTGTAACTACATAGACCAACAACCAAGATTCGTACTGATTCACTTGCTATCCTCAGTTTTGTGAGAGAATTTGTACTTCAGAAAAATTTCTCATTGTCTAATATTGTTTAAATTTGAGAATTTGGTAATATTATGCTGTCGGATTTTATTTATTTATTTGGGCACTTTGGATTTGAACTTTGCAACTATTCAGCTGCGTCGTAAAGAATATTGCTATTTTATAAGCTAAAACGACTTTACTGTCAGTAAAAAAGAATTCTGTATTATGGTAAAAATTATTTGGTTTGAATTTTTACGATTCCGTCAATCGGTTGTTTACCGAATTTGATTGATTTTAATTGTAGATGAACTTAGTTCGATGTTAGCTCGATTATGTTTTAATTACACAGAGTATAAAATAAATTTTTTCAAAATTTACACAAAATTTACAAAATATTCGTGTGGATTTTGGAAAAATTATCACTGTGGATATTTATTTTAAGTTCTAAATTTAACGTAAGTACTGTATTCTAGATTTGCAAGAAATAATGACTACATTTCTTCTGCGAATAGTGATAAAATGTACTCCGTAGTAATGTAAAAGTTCTTGGTAATCTGAAACGAGCAAAGTCTAATTTTACATTTGGTAATGGCAAATTTTGTTTGATAAGGATTATTTTCATTACTGCATTTACTAACTTTTCATTTTGTGTGAATAATCATGAATTTCACGTTTGTGGTTGCTGATTTGTTTATTACAGGCACAACGGATTCGGAAAATTAGAAAAGTTGCATTTTTTGAATGAAAAATTATTTCGAGCGTTGTATTGTAAGTTATGCGTATTTCTTTAGTGAGTTAGAATTTAATTTTGAAGTTTAGATACATAATCCATATTCCGTGATTCAATGAGGCGAGAATTTGTTGGTAGATTTTACAAACAAAATCTTTTTTGTTCAATTTACACTATTAAGCTGTATTTTATTATGTGACATTTTGTAGATTTCATTTACCGTATTTGCAATTTTGTGCGAAATTCTGTACTTGAAAAGACATGTTCAATTTTAATTACTTTTGTTAAGCAGTTACATAACCGTCTGACAATTCATTTGCAGTGCAGATATTGCATAATATTTCAGAACTTGATGCATTAGCTTTTCTGTATGGATAATTAATTCAGAATTTCACAGCTTTAATGGCTTTTTGGAGTTGGTAAACACATCTTAAGCTAATTTTTCTTGTCGGTAACGTTATTTGGCTAAAAAAAGTTTACCTTATTTTGAAAATTATTAATGTTGCGTATATATTTTTGTCGTTAAATTTAACAAAGTACTGTATCCTGTTTTAATTATTTATGAAATTCGCGACTGTTCAACCTTCTGTTTAGTAAGGGCGCCTATAATTATAATAAATACGACACTTGGATGATAAAGTGAAATCGACTACAATATTTAATTTTGAACAGTAATGGTAGTGATTTTCACGTTGTATTCAGCAATGGATATTTGAGAGATCAAACGTTTTCGGCGAAGTGAATTTAGTCACAAATTCCTCATTTTCTGGTTTACGTTGTTATCAATTATTTTTAGGTATAATTAGTCAATTTAATTACAGTATGCAGAAATTGTATTTAAAATTTTGTTATTTTAGGTAGTTTATCTGTTCTTTTGAATTGCTAATAGGAACGACATGAATTTTCAATATTGTAAATTTGAATTTGTAGACGTGATGAATTGCTTAATTTTGATTGTGCAATTGACAGTAAGCGTCAAGTTCTAATTTTATTGAAAATGAAATGTTTTTCTAGTGACGTAACAATGGCATAAAACTCGCCAAAGCACGCACTCTCGGTTGCACGCGGTAACGTTATTGCCAAACGAACGACGGTGAATGGGAATTGGTACGAATTAGTGTTGCGCAAACGAACTGTTGCTGTTCTTGGGCGACACGGTAATTTTTACTAATTTTGAATAGCTGAATCAATGGAAGTTTTATTTTTACAAGTGGGTAGAAAGATTTTCATTGATGATTGTTTATTTTGTGGTAATATATATATTTTATTTCCCCCCCGCACAATCACGCAAAGATGTATTTTTGCGAAAATCGAACAATATGGCGATTCTGTATTCCTGATTTTCTATTGCCAGTTTTGCGTGTTGTTGAAATTTGTTAAACATTTAAAATTAATTTTTATTTCACGTGAGGACTATTTAAAAAATTACATAAATTATATTTTCTTCTAGTTTAACTTCAGTCTGGTCCGTCCTTCATCAACTTGAGTCATAAATTTTGTTGCTTATTTTCTTAAAAAATTTAGCTAGCGAAGTACTGATTTAGACTGCAATTGTGAAAATCAGCATTTTCAAAATGGTTGCAATATTTTGCTGAATTTTTCAGCATTTTCAAAAGTGGTTGCAATATTTTGCTGAATTTTTCAGCATTTTCTCAATAATTTGTAACGATCTGAAATTTTTCTTTTAATTTTAACAAATGTAATATTTTGAATTACGCAAACTGAAATTTAATCGTGTGCTCAGCTTTTGGTCATCATAATACTGTTTTAACTAACGTTACATGTACAGATTTTTATGTGGTTGATGTAAAGTGTCAAAGTTTTATTTCACAGCAAAGTAAACACGCTTATTAAATCACTAATTTTTTTTGGCGATGGCGATCTTTTGTGGCTGTAACCACGCAAATCGATTTACACGTTACTTATTAGTGATTTAATCACCGTATATTCCAAATTATAGGGAAGCTTACTGAACTTTTAGAAACTGGATACAGAAACTATAAATTTTAAAATGTTAAAATTTTTACATGAAATAATTCACAACTTTTGAATTTCTAAAAGTAAAATTTTTGTAAATTCAATTTTTGTATTTTAAATTCAATTTTATCTGAATCGCTGTTCTAAAAATGTGTTTATCTGGATAAATTCCATGGAATTAACTGTTATTAACCTTCAATCCTTCCTTATTTGCGCCCGTGATGAATGATCAGCAATTAAGTTATTTCTGAAACTTTGTGTTCCATATTTTGAATTTAAATTTTCAATTGCGTATTGGCCAAACCAAATTCTTTTTTCCAGTAATTATCTTATAACCGTTTGACATATGTAGGAAGTCATTTCGCAGTTCACCATTTACGCAAGATATTTTATTGTTTAATAGCCAACTTTGAAACATGGAGGCAGTCGGAACTTGACGTTCACGTTTTCCCACTTCGAACTTGAGCCGCAACCTCCGTATTAAATTCAACAAAACATCGTAACTTGGTGGCAAACCGTGACGATGTTTTGTTGAATTGCACAAAAAAATTAACTAAAGGCAAAAAAGATTCTTTGCACACTTCCAGTTTTTCAGTAAGATAATATTAATAACTCGTGACATTTAACAATGTCTCATTTGAGTGCATTACGACTTAGGCAGTTAACTTAATCCAGTTTATTTTGCAACTTTTGTAAACTAAAAATTCGAGCTGAAAATGTAATTTTTTCATCCACTTTACCGTCGTTTGATTCTAACTGCTGAATTGTGTTCTTGAAATAGTATTTTTATGAACTTCTGTAGGTTAGTTAAGAAATATTTGTAGGGTGAAACTAAAATTCTGTTGAAATACTCGTAATTATTTAAAAATTGTGAATTTGTCAAACAAATTATCAATTGTCGAATTTTTAAAAGTGAAAAATTTTAGATAAATTTTTAAAGCATACTGTACCGTAATTCACTGGTATGAACGAAATCCTGTTGCAGTTTTGTCTTTGATTTACGCCATTTTACTGATCATGTTTTCTAGCGTGCATTATTTTATAAGTAGTTGAAAAAAATAATTGTTGCATACACAACTATATATTTTCACTGTAAGACAAATTTTTCTTGCAATTACAATTTCCGTAGTAAGGTGATGTCAATTTCGTGACAATCTTGTTTTCGTAAGGAAACACCGTGGTACGTCTGTAGCTGCAGAAAAATAAGCCCAACTTTGTGATATTTTGAGGATGTCGTAATTTATTGTAAGTTAATAACGTCTTCAGTTAAACACAAAATATTCACAAAATATTCCAAGATCACTGTAATGAAATATTTTGATTATTTTTACGTTGTGGATTTAGTTGGTGGAAGTCTCAGTTAAACGACGAATGTAAATAAAATTCGTCTGTAAGGTCGACCATCTCTGAAATAGCGAGTGAGGCACGCAATCACATCCGATGCGATTGCTCGCCTCAACGTTGTTGAAAACGAACGAGGGTGAGTTGGAATTTACCCGAAATATCACTACGGGAACGAAATAGGTTGTTTTTTATTAATTTAAAATGTTAATTCGCAAAAAATCGGATTGCAAACAGATGGATGAAATTTGTATCGGTTTATAAAAATTTTGCATTGATGATTTTTTTTAAGAAATCGAACAAGATGGCGGACCGAAATAATTTTTACATTTGTTACGTATTTAATTTTGTTACGATATTTTTGTGACAAGTCTATTTTCACATTATTTAAATTTGTCTTTAATTTTAATCCCGTCCGAATTTGGTTACGCATACCTCAATGTTAAATTTGTAAACAATTTCAGGTGGTACAGTCTTTATAAATATATTACGATGCTCCATCGTGTTTTGTCGAGAAATTATAACCAGGTCACTATATTTTATCGATGTTAAGCATTATGTTGTGAAAGATTAATAATTCCACGTATTTGATTTTGATTATAAATTGTGTTTGTTAGCTGTTTGTAATTACTGCAAAATTAAAAGTTTTAATTCTATCATAACAGTGTTTTACTGCAATGTACCTCTATCATAACAGTGTTTTACTGCAGTGTACCTCTATCATAACAGTGTTTTACTGCAGTGTACCAAAATTTAAACTTGTGAACTTTGGGCAATTCTGTTCGTCTTAATTTTTTCTCCAATTAAGACTTACTGTTGGTAAAGTTGGCACAGTGAAATTTTTGGGAGTGTAAATTTGATGTTCACGTGTTAGTGTGAAACGTGTTTGTACTTTTACAAAACCGTACA
>JAQIWS010000875.1:0-14894 GCA_034696085.1 Stigmatogaster subterranea | reverse complement strand
TTGTAAACATTACATATGGCAGGCGACCAACAATCACAATCATGGGAATCCGTTGCAGACGTTTGATCGTACAGTACGGCGGTTATATTCGCTTCGTGGTCGGCAAATTGAGTTCTTGAAGATGATTTTCCTTTTTATGATCGCTATAACGTTTACTATAGTTGGAATAATTTTAACGTTATTGGTAGAATGGCATTATCTAAATTCGTTTTTATTGAAACAACCATCGCAAAACGAACCAGATCACCTTCAATCTTGTTTACCTCGATATCAGTTGCCTAAGGTATTGTGAAATTATTTCTCTTTACACACCGGGGAAATTTAGCACCGTGACGAGTGTTATTTCATCGTTTTGTAGGAATTGAAAGATTCCCTAGATAGCAATGACTCGCAATCCCACAGGGACGCTTGCGTGGCTCTCAATTTGTTTTTTCAGTTTTTGTACAAAGAATTGAAAGACACGAAGAAAGTTAGACGGTAAAAAAGCCGGTTTCATAAATTTCGAATAAAACTCGCGCGTTGACACTTTTATCGTTCTTAGATGGTTCATGAAAAAACTTAGCATCGAATTTGAAGAGTTATTGCAGAAAACGACGACGGGAAAATTAATAGACCAAATAACCGTAAATCCAGTCGACGATTTATTGCGGCGACGAGGTTTAGTAAACCAGTTATTTTTTTATTTCAGCTGAAAGATTTAATTTTAGGAACAGAATTTCCACTGATAAAAGATTTCAATGTGTCTAATCTACAACTCCACGAATCTAAAGATTACATTCAGGTATGCTCGAGTGGTTGATGTAAAAATAGTTTTTGGAAAAGATAACTAAATTGTTATTTAATTTTCTAGGAACTTGACATAATGATGAATATAGAATATTCCGGGGGTTTCCAGTTATCCGTGAGTGCCGATCTAGTCTGGGGTCGTTCCGCTTACCTAGCCGTACAAGTTACGCGCCTCAATGGAAAAATTCGTTTGCAATTGACTCGTCAACCCTTTACGCACTGGTCCGTAACGTTCTGTCAAGAACCAGTTATGGAATTCAAAGTTGAATCACAATTTCAAGGTCATCCGGTTCCACAAGTTACGTCATTGATAATCAGCCAGGTAATAAGAGTTTTAATTGCCGTTTTTTTGAAAGTTTGATTTTCTTCGCGCGGATAACAGATTATCGTCATTATTTATTAAAAGATTCGCCGAGCTATTAAGAAGAAACACACACTTCCCAATTACAAGGTCCGCTTTAAACCCTTTTTCGAAAAGTCAGAAACTGAACTGCAGGATGTGGAAGTTAAAAGCGGGAAGCTTACGCAGGGACGACTCGAAGTATCTGTGATCGAATGCACTCGCCTTTTAAAAATTTGTACAGAACCGAAATATTATTGCACTTTAGCAATTGGTAACGCGACAGTTGCACCTGAATCATCGGTATAGTTTATTCAGAGGTTTAATATTTATTTTAGATGCTTTTGCATGGGCAGAACATTCAGTGAATGAATCGACAATGTGGATGGCGCTTGATTTCGAAATCACTAAAACACCGCACCAAAGTATAGGATTACTTTTTAAACAGGTTAATTAATGAAGGAAATTTTTTTTAAAAACGATATTTAAATTGCGAATGAATGTTGCAAACAGGAACTAATTTCTAATAAGGGGAAACAATGCATCATAATCGATACCATAAACACTGATTCACCCGCCAATCAAGTAGATTTGAGGAAAGGGGATATCATTGTGACTATCAACGGCGTCAAAGTTAACTCCATCAATCAAACGATAAAATTATTTAAGCAATCGCATACTAAGTATGTAATACGTGTAGAACGTCTGTCACATCTTCGATCGTCTTGGTCACGAGAATCACTGTCAAAAGTGGACGAACAAGTGGTCAGCTTGAAAGTAATTGCGAGCGCAATTGCACTAAATCTACCAGGTATTATTGATTGTGGTTTTGCTAATTTTGATCTGTTTGTAGGACTTTGCAACGAATTATTCGGCTGATATAACCGATGACTTAATTAATATGAAAATGAATGACGAAAATGAAAGTTTGCCGACGAATTGTCGAACTCCCCTTCAGGGATCTCCGGTGAAGAAAATTTTGCTAAGCGCTCACAGCGGTATTTTTAACAGACAACGAGGAAGTAGCTCTCTAGATGGTAAATAAAAGTGGCGCGTGTGGCGTGGGCATAGGATCACCTACTCTTGAATTGCACATTTATAGTTCCGTCAGATCAAAGGCGAAAATCTGAGGGTAGTGAACAATTGTTGAAAAATGTTCAATCGCTCGAAAGACAAGCCTCTCACTCAAATTCGTACGAAGAACATCTTGGGAAAAATGTAGACTTAAGGAAAACTTTAACGGTTCCCGGAAACCCTGTAAGAAGATTTATTTTTGATTATATCTGTGTGTCAGTGATAGCGGTTCATTTGTTTTAAGGATCCGATATGGGAAGAAAAACTCGTGTTCGATGTGGAAGACAAACACAAATACCTGAACGTTGGCGTATGGTGCCAAAAGCCAGAAAAATTAGATAAATCGACCTCGAAACTCGATAAAGAATGTAAAAATATTCGATTGGATAGAAATATCCTCGTAGGCCAAGTACGGTTACGAAAATATTAAGCGCCACCAAAGGATTAGGATTATTATTAACAAAAAATTCTTCTAGGTGAGTATTTCGTTGTTGGACATATCCATGGAATGCGCAACTAATTTACAAGGTTTTCACCAACAAACGTTCCAATTCAAACCGCCCGAATTAAAACCCGTCGCGAGGTTTAAAACGCTTTACTTTATCTTTTGATCAGTCGTTAATCGCGAAGTGTGATATTGATATAATTTTTAAATGTTTTTAGCCGATTTTACAAATTATCGTCTCATCCTGGTTTTGATGAAAATTTATGTTACGGCGACGTGACACTCGTGTTCATTCATAAACCACAGTCCAGTATCCGAAAGGATAAACGACCGTCTGAAACGTCATCCCTCGCGTCTGAATCTGAAGATGAAAATGATAACGACAGTTGTTGCGGAGACACTGCCAAAGAAAAGTAACGGTTAATTTTTTAGCGTTTATTTTCTGCCACTGAAACAAATATTTTAATTTACAGCTTGCACATTCCAAGAGATCACGAGTTTAATGGAACTCAGTTTAAGACGGCAACGTCTTGTCATTACTGTGGCAAAAAGGTTATTCGATGAATGACCGCACTAATACGCAGTAAATTGAATTGATTTTTTTCTTCGCAGATATGGTTAAAAGTTGCTTATCAATGCAAAAATTGTGGAATGATTAGCCACAAGAAATGCGTGTCCAAATGTCAAGCTCATACCGATTGCACAGAGTATTACCTTTTGCTTTTAAAAATTATGGTTACCTTAATTAAAATTTGTATTAATTTTCTCCGTAGTGACGGTGCTAAGTTATTATCTCAAACACCTAGTTGCGTTATTCAGCAAGTTGCAAAGAATCCGCAAATTATAACCACAGGTAAAGAATTTTACAATACTTGTATATAAAATGAAGATGATTTTATACTCAAAGTTAATCTTTGTCGTTTTCAAATTAGACGCAGCAGATGAGCGGGTGAATGAAACTGGAGACGCCACGCTCTCTGCTAGTGATAGTGCGATGGTTGTGGAACCACCTCCAACTCCACCTGGTTCACCTAAAGTAATTACGATTTTATTTTTTAAACATAACTCGAAGAAATTTATTTGATTTGGTTTAATTTACTGCGCCGACACCCCCGTTCCCTCCTTTTCCATCAAAATTGTTACCCTAGTAAATTACGCCTCCATTTTAAATTTTATTCGGTTAGTTTCTTGCTGTTGAGGTCCCTCCCAAATTTTCAAAACTCGAAATTTCAGTTGACGTAATTTTCTTTACTTAGACTCCGCGGTGCAGTTTACCAAGTCTTCTAGCAAACTTAGCCAACACTGCTGCTGCACAGGCTAAATCTGGCCTGATTCGGGTTGGATCAGCTCATAACCTGGCCCCCCCTTCACAACATTTCACTACTCAGTCTAAAAGTTTACCCCCTTCCCCGCAATATTCCCCATTATGTAGTCGAAAGGTTAGTTTTTCTCGTTGCAGGTAGTCTTTCCTTATCGCCTCACGTTTTTTTACGTATTTGTAAAAGCGAATCCAGACTCAAAAACTCAAAATTGAGCACTTTGGTCGTCGCACTTTTTGTTTTTAAAAATTCGATTTTTGCACATTGATTGATATACGGTACACGTTTCATTTCAATTTTTAGTTGAATTGGTCTTGAAAGAATAATCGTGAACACCTGCATGATCAATCACTTGCACCACAAAATAAAATCATAACTCATTTTTTTTTTACATTAAAGACAAATCCTCTTCGTTTCTAGCTATGATCGATGTTTATCTTTGTTATCATTTTATACAGAAATTGATCCGTTGCCTTTGCCTGGCTGCTTTAAATGACCCCCTTCCCCTCTTGCGGTGTACATCATCTACCCTCTAGTTTCTTGAGTTGTCTCAAAAATAAATTTTACCTTTATAAATCGTTTGATATTTTTCGATGTATTAGGCTTCCCTCCAAGGAAATTTATTTCCCGTGCTGGACGAAGTTGAAATTTTGGAAGACGTTTCGATAACTGTACAACGACTGTTGCAACATCCAAATGACGAAATGTTGGTTTCGGCTGCCAAAGAAATGGGAAAAGAGTTGTTCGCTGGATTAGAGCATCAAGAGAGGAAGAGCAAGTTGAATTCAATGGTAAATTCAGTAAAAATTTATTGTTATGGTTGTTGTTGTTTAGTACGTGATGTCACGCGTTATTTTATTTATAGGTTAAAAAAGTTCAAACTGAAATCGATACTGAATCAGAAAATCGTGCCGAATTGGCCAAATGCGATCGAGAAACAAACGATCCCGTTGCAAAGACGAGGCTCGCCTTTCAGTTAGCCAAATCGGATGAACGCTCTCGTGCGCTGGCCGTGCTTTTGCTTCACTACTTTGCGGGCATTCAACATTGCCAAGAATTGGAAGAAAATGCTCAAACGAAGGTAAATCTAAAAAATACAATTTTCTAAGTTAGAAATATACAGAAAATAACATTTCGCTCGGGAACCATTTTAGAAAAATGATCACAATGACGGTGATGATGTCGATGGTTGTGGAAAAACTCCCTCTCCAGCTGAAATTGATGCCCCGGACGTGATGTCTAACTTAAATTCAACTAGCGATATTAAGATGTGAAACACAATCTCTCATCATACATTCCAGTTTGCAGTCGAGCTACGGCTCAAATTCGTGTATTAGAATTAATTTCTAATTTTTTTTTTTTTAAAACATTACAATTATTATGATGATCGTTGTGGTCACAGTGTCCCGAGTGTTTAAAGTTTGATTGTGTTAGAATTAGTCGTATCGATGTTGTTTTATATGTTTAGAGTTCGTTTACATCGCCGAGGTTGTTTTGGGAAGAATATTTTTTCCTCGTGATTTAAATTTAAATTTAAAATTTTAATTTTGCTCTTTGATTGTGATTTTTAAAACAAAATTTTGTATAATTTATCGTGTGATTAATTTTTTGCCTTATTGGTGCCTTAACCCATGTACAAATTCACACAAAAAACATTTTAAATTAATAATTAACGTGGATACAAATTTCACTCACTCGAGTTATGTAAAAAATACAAACGAATCCCTAGAAATCTTCCAATGTATACGAGGACATTTCTTTCTTTAATCTCTCGTTCTTCCCGATAGTTTTTACTTTCTAATTGTGTTCGAAAAAAACAAACAAACCGGTATTTTTTACAATTTTTTTTAAAGTTTTTATCGTTTGTCAAATATTTATTTGCAATATGATTTTGGTTAGAAATGATAATAAAATTTAGGTTACAAATATTGCAGACTCCGTTCGTTCAGATTAAAATCACAAAAAATAAAGCTACCAAATCATAAAAATTTCTCTCCTTTTTTGTACTTAATTCTTCTCTCCTATGTACTTGCTCGGCTTGCCAGTTTTCTTCAGCGTTTCCAACAGTTCTTCAGGTGTTAACGTGGATTCGATCCAAACTCGTTTTCTTTCTAAATCGACCTGAACGGAGTTTACGCCTTTACCTAAAAGAAATTTTATCAGATTACACGCTATCGATTCGAACGACTGCATGAAGATCTCACCTTCTAACTTAGACAGCACTCGTTTTACCGCATTTTCACAACCACCACAGGTCATTTCGACCTCAAATTCATATACCTAACACCAAATCAAGAATTAAAAGGACTATTTACAATATGTTAGTGACACATCGTGCGACAGGTGATGTGTCATATTTTCACGAGAACGCAAAAATAGCAAATCGATTACATTACCTTAGACGTCATTTCGAGAATAAATCGGCGGAGATCCGTAAAGACTACCACAAACTGCCGCTGATACCGAACGAGAAAATTACGGCTACACCCGTTAAATTCGCTTTTGAACCTCGCGACCTTTCGACCCGGCTAAAGTTGAAGCGGAAACGATACGTTTCACGCCGCGGCCAATGAGAATGAATGAATGAATAGACTCGTTCAACTCAGGGTTGAGGAAGTTTTTTTCGATGCGTGTTGTACATAAACATGTGACTTTTTACCGAGTAATCATTTCATCACGATATATTTCACCAAACGATAAGTAGGAATCAACCGAAATAATGAAAATTATATTTTTCGTGGCTTGCGTGTGTTGTTTGGTAGAAACAACATCGACTCTGCCAAATATAATTCCTCGTTTTAATCCAGTACGTAAAATCCTTTTTTGAATTGCAGTTGTGATTGAATTAAGCATCATTTGAATTTATTACCTGTGATTGAGTACACTAATATTTGTATTACCGTTCGTTGAAATTTAGCAGCCGACAAAATGCGCATTTGGTTCTTATCCACCTCCGAACGGGTTCGTGAGTTTGTTGTCTTTTTACATGGTCTTTTTATACGTTTGATGTAAGCTAATTTTGGGTTGTGTTTTAAAATATTTAGAAGAAAACTTCCAACGTACGTCGTAAACCTTGACTCACCACCGGAAGATCGATGGACGAATTTAATTGTAGCTAAAAAACAACAGGTAACGCGAATAGCTGGTCGTAAACTGTGATTGACTTTAGGAGTTTTATTTATTTGAAGATTATACAGCTGATCGATAACATTAAAAATATATCCGATGCTTTCTTTCATGGAAAATTGGTTAAATTGATCGACACTTTTTTGGTTTGTATAAGATATATGTTAACATTTTGATTTATAGTTGATTATTCCAAATTTATTTTCAGCCGAAATTAGCGGCGAGCTTGCCTTATCCATTCTACGATGAACTAAAAGGAATTTCGAAAGCATCAGGGATACCTTTAGGTTAATTTGAAAAGCAACTGTTTCGAAATACGCAATAATGTTGATCTTTTTTTATATTGATTGATTCAGGCGAGATAACCCTTTATAACATTTTCTATGAATTATTTTCCGTTTGTACTTCAATTATTGCTCAAGATAAACAAGGTGAGTTTTTTGGCACGATTTTTTTTTATATTTTAAATTTTGTTGACGTTAAATGTATTTATTTAGGGAAAGTATATCACGGTCGTAATCTAGATTTCGGTGTGCTTATGGGGTGAGTCATTTTTCAAGATTATCTAAAAATATTATTTAACAGGATGAGAAATGAAATATGACGCGTTATGATATGTAGATGGGATATAAAAAATAAAACTTGGCGCGCCACAGAAATTCTTCGTACTGCAGTGGTTAATGTGGAATTTCAGAAAAATGGAAAACTTTTGTTTCGAACGGTTCAATTTGCCGGATACGTTGGCGTCCTGACTGGAATGAAACCGGTAAAACCGCAAACAAATTTTTAACTATTGACGCAAAATTAACCTATTTTTCTGTTTAGTATGCCTTTTCTGTAAGTGTGGACGAGCGATTCAAATTAAAAGGAGGATACATAGGCGAGTTTAATAAACAATTTTTACAAATCCTATAATTAAAAATGGATTTTTCTTTTCACATTTTAGGATTTCTGGAATGGATTCTTGGATACCGATCAGGAAGTTGGATGGGATTTTTGACTCGAGAAGTGATGGAAAATGCGACTTCTTATTCCGAAGCGCAAAAAATATTGTCGGATACGCAATTGCTTTCGCCCGTTTATTTCATTTTAGGAGGAAATAAAACTGGAGAGGTAAAGCAGACATTAATTTTTTAGAAAAGAGTTTTGATAATTTAATGTATGAAAATAAATGCATATCTAGGGGAGCGTGATTACGCGTGACTTTAAAACTTCCGACGTGTGGCAGTTGGATCGTGGAAACGGGTCTTGGTATTTGGTCGAGACAAATTATGATCACTGGGAGAGTCCGCCTTTCTTCGACGATAGACGAACTCCGACTATTCGGTGCATGAATAAACTTACTCAAGATGTAAGCCATCACTCTTAATCCTTACAGAATCTAGTTTAATCGAACGTTTGATTTAGAACGCATCTCTGCCCGGGATATTCGATGTGTTGTCCAGCAAACCAGCGCTTAATTTGGTAATATATACTCAAACAATTGTTTTAATCGTTTAATATTTTGAAAAGAATATTAACTTTCAAATTATATCTTTTTCTTAGTTAACCACGTACACAGCACTGATGCAAGTAGAATCTGATCGTTGGGAGTCATACATACAAAATTGCAATGACGCCGACTGCGTGCCGTGGTAGAAGAAAGAGAAAAGAAATACAACCACAAATAAAAACAAAATTTACGCTTTTTAGGAATACAATTTTTTTATTTTATATGTTGTTCTATTTGCACGCTAGATGACAGTGCGGCACTATCGAAAAATATTGTACAGTCGTTTACAATAAATTATGGGTCTTAAATAACTACTCCGTATTATATTACCCAATTATTTAGCTCGAAAAGAAACTTACGAGACTCGCGGAATAAATGTCTTGTAAATGTCACGATCCGTGTTGGTAGTTTATCGTTGTTTTTCATTTTAAACCATTTTTGAAGACAGCCACCAGAGAGCAGCTACGGAGACAGAAAGCAACCAAAGACGTAAATGAGTACCGAAAGCTTCAGTCAGGGGCGAATTATTTAGGAGTCTAGTTTACGAAATTAAAATTAGAGGACGCCTTGAAAAAGGCAATTTGAGAATTTTTTGTGCTGTAGTTACAAGCGAGTTTACAAAAAATAAAGGTGATATATTTTTGTGAACAGCAATCCAAACGAACTGAAATGTAATACAATCTTTCGTAGAAGAGAATGTTGAAAAATAGTAAAGTTTAAATCTCAAAACTAATTTAAGAACAATACTATCTTTTAAATCATACCACAGAACCTGAGTAAAATTTTTATAACAACTTTGTACCAATTGATCCATTCATATTACAGTGCCGTATAACCAGTACTAATCGATGGAGAATGCTCTAATCCATCAATCGGTTCTGAAAGCAAAATTTAGCAAATAAATCAGGTAATTTTTTCAAAATTTTCAATGCCGTGGTTACAGGCGACCTCTGGGATTTAATTTTGGAAACGATGCGCTCGCAAAACTTTCCCACTTAGCGAGCGAACCAATCTTTCTTCGTTTAATCACAGGCGAGCAACATGTTGTCATCCACTCGCTCAGCAGTCGGCATTGTGCTAGTTTCGATTCACTACCAACCTGTTGATCGCTTTTTATCGGCTTATTACACGAAGTGAATTCTCATCGGAATATGCGTTAGCGTGGTTCGACCTTGCACGTGGATTTGATCGGCCGAAACGTTTCTTTGTGGTGGAATACGGCGAACTGGACGAGTAAATAGTTGCATGCCGGTTTTGTCGCGCTCACGCGAATGCATCATGATGTAAGTGAACTTTTTGCGAATGTTGTTAGAATGAAAACTGTTAACCTCAAGCCTTTCGTACGGAATAAACTGTGGCTGTGGCCAACTTTTACCGCTCGGTGCTATATTTATCTATTCTTGTCATCTTTGTGGCCTTTCCTCATTTTCTTCGTCTGCTTTAGAAATCTAAGTTTGTACGCAGATTTATTGAAGGTTTTTTACTTTTATTTCGTGTTCCAACGCTACAAATACGACGTGTCTGCGACTCTAAAACGAATTATGCGTCGATTTCCCGCCGAATTGCTATTAATAGGGTTTGTCGAATCGTCCGAAGGTTAGTGTGCTTTGAAAGTGTGCTGTGACGAAAGATGAGCGACCCAAAGGCCAAGTTAGCTCGCGTTAATGTCAAGGCCAGAGCGCGGCTTTTCGAACAAGCCGTGGTCGAACCCCCGGACGTATCGTCCCGTCGTGGGTCGGGCGAAACCAAAAAGAAACACGCCGAAGCGGCGCTCAAGGCAAAAACGGTACAACAAGTGCTAAAACAAGTGGCTGATCCCGCGGACGACATCGCACCTTTCTCCCGCAGGGGATCGTTGCCCACCGAACCCAAGAAGGTACGCGGAGAAAGCGCCGCGAAAGCGAAGATTGTGGAAAAGGTTTTGAAACAAGTGTCCGGTCAAGTGACGGAAAACGAGTCGACCGAACCGTCCGCAGCATCTTCTGAGAATTCGTCGCAAAAATCGAAATCGTCTCCGGATAAAGAAGTAAACGAATGCGTTCAACGAAACGACGATGGTCGACCGACGGGAGTCCGGCAAGCGGAGAGGAGGAGATCGTCAAATACAATATCGTCGTCCGAAGAGGACAAATTAGAGATTGCGACGCAACCGGTCGTACAACCAGAACCAGAAGAAAATTTATCAGATAAGCGATCTAAGAGCGAGGGGCAAAACAAGATCGGAGATGATTTATTGAATAACCGAGACGAAAAAAAAAATGAGACTGAAAAAAATAAAAATTGCTCCAATTCGGTCGGTAAAGGAAAGAAAAGAGTGGGAACTGGTAAAGTGAAGAAATGTAAACCGAGTGAAGAGTCAGCAACTGAGGAGGGTGCGCAGTCGGCAGACGAATCCCAAATTAGACGCGACTCTTCGAGCGACGCCTGCCTCGCGGTTTCCCAACGAGATGCCGATGTCGATATTATTTGTTCGGTGTCGACCAGCGAAATCAAAGAACAAAGTTTCGCGACCACTTCATATTCAGAAAGTGGCTCCGCGCGTTTATTATCTGAAAGTGCGCAGCCAGAAGCTGAACCAAAAATAGACGGACTATTAAAGGAGGAATGCGAGAACCACGATTTAAATGCCATCTCGAAACCCGACGTCGAAGAAGCCAATTTGTTGACAAAGACAGAACCGGAAAACAAAGAGGGCGATGAAAAATTGGCACAACCGAAACCGGACGCTATCGTCGAAAATAAATCTCAGTCGTCATTTTGGAGAACTTTATCAGACAGCGGTTCGAGCGTCAGTTCGAGCGCATCCGAACTGGAATGCGCCGCGTTGGCTCGTCTGAGTCCCCTCGGGTCGTCCAGTCTGCGTTGGCAAGGACGCGCACGTAGCGAACCCTCGACGCTTCTCAGCAAATTAGGATTGGGCGCGTCTAGATCGAGCACGTCGAGCCCGGAACTGTCATCGATCAACGAAACTAATTGGCTTCAAAGGACGAATTGTTCGGACAACGAAAGTTCGGTTTTACACATCGGCGATGTTTCCGACGGAGAAAGAACTAAATGCAAACTCCATTTTGGTAGAGAAGCGAACGGTGATGAAGTAGAGCGATCTCGGCAGGAAGGAAAGAAAGTTGGTTCTAAATTTGTGTCTCCCTCTTCGGAAGGTGGTGCTCGGTTGCCAGCTGGCTGGAGTCGCTCTATCTTTAGCTCACCATCATGTGGTGCGGATAAATGGAGATTGAAGTCAGAAGAGCAGGACGCAACGAGCTACTACGGCAGCGAGGATTATGAGCTGCAACTGAAAGACGAGAACCCGTCGTTGCTCGATTTATTAACGAGCGTACAAAAGATTCAGGAAGAGTTTGGTCAGCCCACGTTCGACATTCCGGAAGAGGAGCCCGAGGTAATCTCGACGACAAAACGTAAAAGTCGGCCACTAGGCAAGAGTGTGACCTTTCCCTCGGAGAATCAAATCGAAACGAGCTGGCAATGCCAGTTTCCTCGTTCGAATGTGCCAGTCGATAAGCGCCTCGATAAAAACGGACCTGGAAAAATCGTCAACGACGCTCACTGTTTTTATCGCACCCTCCAACCGGCGAAAGATGCGCGTGTTCCGGATTTCGCCGGTGATCGTGGTAATGGAGGGTCAAAGTCCGTCCCGCCAGTGAAATCAGTGCAATTTCAAACGGGTTTTGGACCCGATCAATATTTGCCCAGATGGGACAAAAAAGCGCAAGAGCTCACTGGCTCCAATGTTTCGGTGTCAGCTGATGAGCTTATAATGGAACGCAGAGTTAAGCCGTTAATCAGTGCATCGACGTCAATAAATCCGATCAGAAAATTCGAGACACCGTCGGGAGTGTACCAATCCGCGTCGAAACCTCTGTCACCAACGTCCAAAGTTCAAGTGACTCCTAAACCGGAACTGCCCGTTTACTTGACTCTAGGCAGACGAGCGGGCGGTTACAACCGATCCGAATCGGCCAGATACGACGCCGGAGCCTATTCCGACAGCGAAAGAGCCGAATTTGAAAAAATCGATAGTATTTTAAGCGAACTCGATTTCTCAAAGTATCGACGAGGTCGTTCGAACACTTTGAGTCCTCAGACGGCGCGCAGTCTGTCCGAATCTCCGAGACCCGGAACTCGGCAACCCCTTCAATCGTCATTGAGTAAATGCGCGCAACAACCTCCTCAGCAATCGGGGCAACGTTTACAAGTGCCTCCTCATACTTATCGACAATATTCGTTACCCACCGATAAAAATCTGTCGAGTCCGTCGTTGGGAAGTCGACGCAAATTGAAGGAACTCACGGAAAAATTAAAACCTCAGGGTACAACCACCGAAGACGTTCAACCACCTTCGCCGAGACTCCAGCCTAAACAACAACAGTATTTATTGCAGCAGCAGTTGCATAATCAACAACTGCAGCAACAGTTGTTGCAGCAGCACAAACAGTTGCAATTGTTACAGCAACAACATTTGCAGCAACTTCAACGGTTGCAGGAACAGCAACAAAAGAGGGTGTCGGGATTCGATCCGAGACCGACGACGCCCAAGCAATTCGAAAATCACTCGTCGTCCAAAGACGATTCGTGTAATCAGTTCGCGAGAAATCCGCCTTCGCAAAATAAAGGACAGTATTACCCGTCTGGTTCGTTGACTCTTCCTCACCGCGCGATGGATTCCGACAAAGGCGTTCATTTGACCAATCCTAAGATCGAAATAGAAAGTGAACTCGATAACGACAACAACGAGACGGCGACGGAATCGGCGTCGGACGAAGGACTCGTCGCGGATTCGATCGGTTCTTCGAATTATGCGCAGACTTATCACAACGTGACGTCCACGCCACCGTCGACGCTCAGGAGGCAGAGACTGAGCGAGATCGACTCGAGAACGGAAGAGGCTGCGGGAATGGGCGGAAGTCCAGACAGAAGAGGCAAACGACGTAAAAACGTGACTGGTAACGTGGGTTTTCAGTTGACTCCGTACGAGAGCAAAAGCGGGAACGGGCGGTCTCTCACTTATCCTCCGCAAAGGAAGGGATCCATCTGCGAGGAAATTGATTTTACGTCCGTCGACAGCAACGGAATGAGGTCGTTCGGTGGTCCGGCGGGGAACGTGGGTGAAGTGCCGAGGAGACAACCGAGCGAGGTGTCGCTGGCTGACAGCCATTTCAGTCCGAGCGAAGGTAACGTGTGCGAAACGTACTTGGACGTGATCGAGAGGGTCACGCAAGCGCCGAACGATGTGGACGAAAGAACGGGTAAATCTCTTAAAAAGAAACATTACAGCGATCCGAGCGGGGAGAAAAACGATACGCTTCTAGATTTGCCCGAATTTATTACCTCCGCTAAAAGTGACCCTCAGTTGGGTAACAAAATGAATACCAATTTCCAAGGAAACCCGAGTGATCAATTTAGTCGACAGACGACCGACGTCGGACAACAGAATTCTAAGCCTCACTTGCGAGTTTCTCACTCGGCGCCGGTCACTTTAGTTTCCTCCGACGCGGAGAATTCGGATAAAGATCCATTTTCCACCAAAAGTGCTCAACAACAACGAAGGTATTTTAAAAAGAGACTTCGAGGGCCTTACGGAGAAATGTTAGAAGAGGAAATGAGAAAGTCCGGAGAAAAACAGATGCAAAGTAAACTGAGCATCGCGCAAGATCTCAGTTTTCTTCAGGATATCGTGGATCGCGACAAATCGTCAGGTGAAAATAACGCGTCGACATCGTCGCGTAAGTGCGTGCTCATAATCCTTTGACAAACAGGTTCCACTCTCGCCGCCGCTCCGGATTCCCTGCGCACCTCCGAAGCCGATTCTCTTTGCGACGATTCGTGGCAAGAAGGGCGCGAAGCGTCTTCGGATAATGGCAAAGAAGGAATACAGGTAAGATTCGATTTTTTTAAATTTCCTTTTTATTTTTATTCGGTCGTTAAAATTAACCAGCAATTTGCTGTTTTAATTTTTTCCTCGTTATTTAATTTGAGAGTGTGTTTTGGTTGGTTACGACTTTGCAGTCGCGCATAATTACAGTGGACCGAAGAGGTCATAATTCAGTCGTAAATTGGGGAGCAATGAAACTCCGTCTTAATAGCTACGAAATCGTTGCCGTCGAGAGTAGTGATTACGATCGGTAGTTTGCGCGAATGCCATCGACGTAGAGTATAATTTCAATGCGGAACAATATACAATCACATTATTACCAATCAACATTGCAAATATCCCGTAGAATTATACCTGGAAAAAAAATTATCATTACTTTCCCGAGCCCTCAGGTGGGAAAAGGAATAAAAAGTGAGGATTCG
>JAQIWS010000874.1:0-14924 GCA_034696085.1 Stigmatogaster subterranea | reverse complement strand
TCATCACACACGTGACCACACACGTCATTTGGGGGCGGAAACATGCGCATGGCTACACCTTATTTTCTTACACCATGATTATAACTTAGTTTACCAATTTATCACTATTCGCGCGTGGAGCGCTACGGTTGAGCAATCCCACATCGCACCGCGCTTCTCGTTCGAGTGGTTCTGATTTTTCGCCTCAAATTCCGCCACGATTTTGATGTAGGCTTCGAAAAATGTGATTCGAAGCTTACATATAAATTTATCTGTAAAGAAGGATTCATTTTAAGGGCAAGATCGTTGAGAGCGAAAAACTAATATGATAAATCAGCGAGTGGGATCGATTTATCAATGGCTTGTTGTTTTTGAAATAGGATTGCGTGAGTAAAGATGGCTGCCTGTGGTATCGATTGTACTTATACATTGCTAGGTGGATTTGAAATTATTTCTAGTTGGTTAATAAATGTTGAGATAAAATGGGATCTAGTGTTTCCGTTAGTGATTTGTAAAATATTTAACCAAGTCGTTGACTTGTAGAGTATTTCGTTCTATTTTTTTGGACAAAGCTGTGTTTTATTTCAATTTGCGTAATATTTAATTCAATATTACTCATTCATAATTCTGAGGTCGATAATGTTAATCCCTGGTTGGACTCATTAGCTTAAATCATTACGAATTAATTAGTCACGTGACATAGGCTAAGTATTCAGAATATTATTGATAAATATGTGATTTTTTTATTACCCAACACAATTTAGTAATTTAAAAATTTATTCATTGTTTATACTCGTCGCAAGAATGAATTCTTAATCACTCGATTAAATAAATTTATAATCTGAAGTCTGAAAAAATTGATAAAAAATTTATTCAACGACATGTAATGAAAATAGTTCCTTTAATTGGTGTACTGGAAAAAATTATTTTTATTAAATACATTTTTCCAAGATCTTTTAGTTTGACAATTTTGCAAATTGTTTTTCTTTACAGCGTCTCTCAAACTAGTTTTTTTCATTTACGTGACACAATTTATTTAACAGTTTAATCGGCATGCTGAAATTGAAACGTTTACTTTATTATTAGAAAAGTTTTTCTTTCTGAAATAATTGTACTTGTAGAATATTATTGAGTGGATAATTTATTAAAGGCTGAATTTGTATTAGTGTTTATATATAAGTCTGAAGCGTTGTTTTAAATTCCTTGGCAATGTTCCATGATAGTGCTCAGCAACTCTGGCTTAAAACTTATTCACTCGTATGTATATTCTAAAATATGAAAATTTTTGCAACAGTGCTTGTACTTGTAGATGAGTCAGTTACAGGAATTCATTGACGGGTTTGGTTTTGTGTCAGTCTTGACAATGTATAACTGGACGCTACATTTTTTGTTCAAATTACGTCAAATTTGTTACTGACAACTGCACATTTTGTGAACAATTCGCTTATGTACAACTACTGTATATTTAAACAGTTACGTCACGATAAAAATTTAAATTTTCAATCTTTTAGATGTTTGCCATTTGGTCAAGAGTTTCATATTGAACGCATTAAGTGCTCTGTCTGGACCCTGAAATCAGTTTAAAATTTTGATATTTTAACTATTCAACACAACAACATTAATTTATGCACTAAGCACTTGGTGCCACAAAAATAATGCACATGTAAAAAGTTAAGTTTGGTTTTCAAAGTTTAATTGCCATTTCAATCTAAACTGAACAGTTTAACGTAAAACTACAATGTTGGCAATTTCTTTAGCACGTGGTCCTGGAGGGAAGACCAATTCTAACCCCAATGTGGTCCTCGGATGAACCCACACATTTCTGTGGGGGCAACCAAAGCACTGGCTGTGTGTTGCTTGATTAGTGTATTGTCCCGATACTCCCAGTCGTGTGACTTGAATCCATTGCGTGTCACGTTCTTAGTCTATTCCAGGGGTCCAAAAACGTTTTTGAAGAGTGCCAAACGCTGGGAAATCGTGAACTTTGCGGGCCAGACCAGGGGAGGAATCGTGTCGCGTTGTAACATCATCGATTTCTTGCTTACAAAATTTGCTTACGAATTTTTGTGATCGTAATTTTCCAGTGAATTGACAGAGTTGCTAAGTGCTTGATGTGATAATGTCTAAATAATCCAAATTCCATTATTTAAAAATAAGGCATTCAGAATCAAGTTTTCTTTCTTTGTCCAGGCAATTGGCAATGAGTAACAATAGACTTCGTGTAGAGGTCGATCATTATGATTATGTCCCTATATTTATCCCCCAATGTGGTTGCTGAAATGTAGTGCAGATCAGATATCCGTGATAATAGCTAAGTTACTGTTGCACCAATACGATAAGACGTTAGTGGCTAACTCGTCACAACGTCGGCAATTGAACCACCTTTTATTCCCAAACTAATTATCCGAATATTTGTGGTTTTTGTTTAATTTTGTTAAAAGTTCAGACAATTTTTAATAGTACCAGTAATCAACCCGCCACTATTCTAAATTGTGCTGCAACATTATTGGTGCTCCTACTTTTGGGGGCGAGCTTGTGTGGTGGTAAGCCAGAGACGTTGATGGTGTTGAGGTATTCTATGGAATATAGATGTAGGTCGTCTTCGGTGCTGTTTGCACTCAGATCTCTTAGTCGAAGACTGAGTCTCAATAGATCGCAGTGTGGTGGCTGCTCTACTAAATACGACACCCCGACCAGTACCTAAGTCGTCTGCAGACGATTTGGCGCCTCCACCTTGAGCGCACGGGTTACAAACTGTGCAAACAGTGCCTGGGATTTTTTTTGCATTACTGCGTTGTTGATGTTGTCAACATCTTGGTTGCGTATTGTTAGTATTGATCTGTCCGTGTAGTATGCTTGGTTTTCTATTGTTTCCAGCCGTTTTGGTGGTGGGTATGTTCGTTGTCCACCTATGTTCATCGCAGGGGGACAGTTTGTTTTTTGCGGTTGTACCTGAACCGGTATTTGTGGTTGGGTTGCTCCGCTAACTGGATTTGGCAAAGGGTGAAGTTGATGCTGGTAAGGATATTGATATTGCATCGGTGGAAGGGAAACTACACATTTGGAGTTGAAAAAGTTTGGTAAGGATTTTGATAGAAAGGCTGTTAAAATTGTGAATTAGGTGGAACTTGGTTGTTATTGTGGGGTCGAAAGAGTTTCTGATGAGGTGTCGAGGTTGTGTTGGTCGAATTTGGTTTTTGTATTTTTCGTCAATGACTTCGGTTACCACAGGCTTCTTTGTTTTTGTCTTCTCCACCTCATTGTCATGGTGACAAGCGAGTTTAAAAAATTCGTTCCAAGTTTTGAAGGTGTCAGATAACGGCTTCAGCAATCCTTTTACCCTAAGATCTAATTTGGTAATGGCGGTTTGAATTTTAATTTTGTCAGGTAGTGGGTCAGAAAGGTTGTAGAATGACGCTTGCCGTCTGAGTAAAAATGTTCGTACGGATTTGGTAGGCTTTTGCGAAGTTGACTGCACATGTTCCCATTCGTCAAGATTAGAACGCCCAAACATAAACATGAATGACTATATAAATTCGTCCCAAGTTTGTGGTTTGTTTTCGTTGAACCAGACCTTTGCGGCTCCCCCCATTGTTCCAGATACGATATGAATTGTGGCGAGGTCTGTCCACGCCAGCTCTACCAATGCATGAATCCAACTTATCTATGAAGATTACCGGGTCAGACTTTTCCATCTCAAAAAATGGCGGGTTTTTTATAAATGACATTTTTAATAATTGGGAGTCTCGGTGTTCATGAGCAGGTGGGGGAAGGTTAAAATTTGGTCCGAGCTGCATCTGAGGTTGTTGCATAAAATTGTCAGGTGTTGGGACAAAATGCTGTCGGACAGGTGTGTTAAAATTTTGGTCTACAGGTATTTGGCTGTTAGAAAATTGGCTTACGACCGGTCCGACAACATTGTTGACAGGTATATTTTGCGACATCATCTGTTGTACAGGTGCGTGAAGAATGATGTTAGGTTGTAATGTCTCAGGTGCAGCGACGGACTGAATCGGGACTGCACCAGGTTGCGCCATTTGAGAGTAAAGTTGTTCGTGTCGTTGTACTGTCTGATTGAGTGTGTTAAGATGTTGTAAAATTTTATGCGTTGTCTCAGAACGTTTACTCGAGTGAGAAGAGGATGTATGTGAAGCGCCGGTGGACAAAGCGTGCACGCTCCATTTGTTCCTCCCCGCGCTTTCATCTACCTGTGAGCACTGCGAGCTGCAAGCGGTGCGTTTGTCGTGCTCGCGTGCAAAAAGGTCTGCAGCCACGGCTCTCGCGTTCCCATAAATAACTCTATTTATTTCTGTAATGATATCGGTGTCAGACTGTTTTTGATTTAAACGTAAGCCTACAACGTCTTGGGGTATGTCTAAATTACGATTCGCCAGGTTCTTTTGCTTTTTCTTATTTTGTTTTACGGGTGGGTCTTGTGGTAGCAAATTTCCCAATTGTGACGGATTCACTAGATTTTGTCCGTGTTCCGCTCTTGTGTTTCCTCGAGTGTTGTAACGGTGTCTGCGTGTTAGGTCCGTTTCGTCTGGCAAATCGGCTCCGCGCTGTATCGGTAAAAATCCGTCTGCGCCCGATGTACTGGGTTGTTGTCCGTCAGGTAGAGTTGCATTGGTATTATCGACAGGTGGATTTACAGTATTTGAAAGCGTCAGATCCACATGAGTATCGGCTGGCGGATCGTTGTTTGTTTCGGAGGGGTTGGTGGGCACAACCGGTGGGTGATCATTGTGAGCATCGCCTACCTCCACATTTCCATTGTCTTCATTACACGGTGTTCCCGTTGTTGATTTGTCATGAGTGGACATCGCGCAAAAGAAAATTCCTTTAGCTAAAGATTGTCGAGTTTTTCGGAGCTGTTTATCCAAAGAGAACAGTCGAAAAAGTGAGGAACTTACAACTTCACCATGAATAAATTATCTAGTTGTCAGGGTGACAATGTATTTAGTCGTGAGTCAGACATGAGGGTTGTAATTTGATTCCTCGTCTGGCAAGCGCTGACGGTACTTAATGGGATTTTGGAAAACTGGCGCGTGCTGATGTTGTATAAACCAATTTGAATATCCAAAAATCCGTAACGTCTGCGACCAAAATGTCGTCTTTTAGCGTCAGAAAATAATAAAAAATCATGTTTTTGAGAGAAACTTTCTCTCGCTCAGTATTTTATCACTGAACAATAATTAAAAGTAAACAACAAGTATGGGTGGTTGCTCCAATGAAACTCTACGGAGAAACAAAGTCAGACAACCGTTTCTCTACTGAGAAACAAAGAACCTGAAAGACTGTTGTCTTATCAGGGAAAACACTCGGGGTTTTGTCAGAATCCTACGGGAAAATGGCAAAACGATGGCTGTTGTCTTCTTTCCTCGTCCAAGGAACTTCCTTGTGGTAGTGAGAGGTCGGAATCCAACGTGACGGGCCCCCATTTGTAATGCCTTCCGTGAAGAAGGCACACGTAATATCGGACAAAACGCGTAATTCAACCATGCGTTGGTCTTCGAGTAAGCAACGACTTACCTCGTCCGAGAAAACCTGACATAAATCACTCCAAATTCAAAACTTGACCTTCACAAGCTCGAACGACACGCACAGCCGAGTCGAGAGAAGATTTCATGACATTAAACATTAACTTTACGCTTCGCATTCCGCGCGCAATTCAGACAATAAAAATACTCGATTACATAACTAAACTTGTTTATTCTAAACTCAATCCGATCTGATAAACAATACTGACTTCGTCTGCTACATTTATATAGAGGCGCGTTGCATCCCGGGAAGGGGCGTGGCTGACGGCAGACGTCCGACATCACAATGCTTTTAATAGCATTAAGAGAGATGTTAGATGATTGCTCCATTAAATTGCTAAAGCTCCATACAAATTATTTACAGTCTCAGATGCGAGATGCTCAAAATTGCAACTGTACACTATAATCGCCCCCCACTGTAGGTGCTATAATCAGTTTATGGTACATGTTATGTCACAACCCTCCAGCTCTCTCTCTCTCTCTCTCTCCAGCATTTTTTTACCCTCGAGAGCAGGACATTAACCTACTGTCCCTGAAACGCAAAGTCTTTTCTATTACTGTACAACCACTTGTAACTAAAAATAATTAATATTTTACAACTTATGAACTGTTAATACAGTATTCTTGTGTTTGGTAAATTAGCGAAAATTTTGACAAATTATCAATAAATTCAGTGTAAAGTAAGTTTAATGTTGGCGTTGATATGCTCATAAAAATGTTCTTACATTGTACTCTCACAAACATAGTCCATCTATTAAAGGCCATAATCACAGCTTTCTGTCGACACATGTTATATTTAAAATGGGAGGAATACAAAGTGTGGCGTAATATCACTTCATTAGCAGGTTGTTTATTAACACTCCAAAGCCCATTAACGAGACAAAATGTCACTCCATTTTCAAAAATACAAAAAATTTGTAAAAATGACTAAAAAAATCTGAAACTTGTTGGTTTTGTAGTAGCAAATTTTGATGCAAAATTTGAAATTTTTGGTGAATTACTTTTTTAAATATAAATTTTTGAAATTGTTTGCCCCTTAAAAATACATGTTAAATTTAGTCATGTTTTCCCGCAAATGGTAAAACGCTTCAGCAAAGGTGCCTAGGGACTTGTAGTCTGCTATTTTGGGGGAAAAGGATTAAATTGGTTTAACTTAGTTCCACCCCTCGTCAGTTTAACACTTTGACTACTGAACTTTCAAATCAACGTTAACTACTGGCAGTGTGTACGTTTGTACACACCTCAAAACGTTGTGAGGGAGAGCGTTGTATACGTTTCACCTGCAATCCGCCAGGAAAATTAGTGTTTTGGTGATGTTTTTACCTGCATTAACTAGGTTAAACCAGGATTAAACTATGTCCACCTGGTAACAGATGTCAATATTTGATATTTGACAGGTGCGTTTTAACGTTTTCGGAGAAGCTAGCCACAAATTTAACATGAGATTTTAAGGGGCAGAAAATTTCTACATTTACAAAATTTGTATCGCTCCTTGCGGCAAAAAGCCATAGAGCGCTTTCACTAAAATCATCAAAATATGTGACGTTTTGTCTCATTTGATGGTCTTTTGCGTTGGTTGCAGATGATGGTCTTTGAAATGTTAATATACTGCATCTCATTTCAGACTCCGTTATATCTCTACACTTATGTCATTTATTTACTGTAGACTGTAGTGTAACTGTTTGTCCAAACCATGCAATAAAAAAATGAAAACAGCCCGAAAAATATATTCCTTCAGTAGGTACAGTATTTAGAGGATAACGTCTTATCACAATGTCTCCTTTAAATATTGTATTACAGGTCATTATATTACATTGTGTTATATTGTATTAAATATTGTAAACTGTATTGTATCCTTTATCTGGGTGGTGCAGATTAATTTCGACTGGATTAATTTCGAACAGGATCTGTTTCGAATCGGGTTTATTTCGACAGGATCTATTTCGAATCCCGAATCTGTCAGCTTAACGATCAGGTTAGAATCGAATAGGTTAGTTGAAGTTTGGTTAGGTTAGTTAGGTTAGTTAGATTGACCTAACTAACCTAACTAGCCTAACCAAGCTTCACCTAACTAGCCTAACCAAGCTTCACCTAACTAGCCTAACCAAGCTTCACCTAACTGTTACGGGAGACATTTCTCCCCCGATTTGGGATTCGAAATAAATCCTGTCGAAATAAATCAGGTTTTTGTAGAAATAAATCTGGTTTTTGTCGAAATAATTCCGGTTCGAAATTAATACTAATCGAAACAATTCCGATTCGAAATAGATCCTGATCGAAATTATTCCGGTTCGAAACAAATCCTGTCGAAATAAATCCAGTTTTTTTCGAAATAGTTCCGGGCCTACAGTAAATTCGAAATTATTCCGGTTCGAAATTAATCCAGTCGAAATAAATCACACGCGCCCTTCATCTGGCATGGTCGGGACTGAACGACAGCCGGATTTCAGAACAAAAAAAAAATTTATGATTTTGTTTCAAAAATAGTCATTTCATAAACAAAATAACTTCAAAATCTAACAATTTAATGTTAACATTACATTAATTTGGTTCTGTTAACGTCAAGATCACGAAAAATAAAAGAACTATTTCTCGAATCTGCACAAACACGTGCAAATAGGCGTCGCGGTGGGAAAATAACTAATTGAAGGATTATGCTGGGTGCTGTATTACTGAACGAAAAAGTGCCGGTTTTCGGGATGTGCCGGATAAAGGATAGTCGAACTTTTTTTTTCCTTTTGCGAGGAAATATATTTTTGTTGCTATTTTACAATTTACTTGATCAACCAAATGACACCTGGTTGATCAACCACCTGCAACATTTAGACATAATTTGGGTGTCTCGTTATTCTTCCCTCAGTAATGATCATGGCGGAAATATATTTTCGCCGTGCCACTGTTAATATTTCTTCCCCTTTTGATTTGAAGGAATGAAGGGTCCCTATTTTAATCTGTTCTTTCCCCTCTCCTACTGCTGCGATTGTGTCCTTGACCTAATATCAATGACTCACTTTGGTGTGAAAGATGCCAAGATGTAAGCATTTTAATTTTTTTGCTTATATTTTTAAACTTGTGTACACTCAATGGGTACAATGGGCGCTATTCTTGATCGATGTACCATTTACACTAATTAAAAAAATTGAACAGTTTTTCTTTTTACCGATATTTTAATTATTTTTTAGTGGTTGAATTTTCATGGGGTGATTTAACATTAATCTCCCTGAGTTTCTTTGCATTATGCATTTATCGCCATTACTACGCATATTTATATTGTTTCTTTTGATATAAATCCTAAAAAGCTGTAGATTTTCAATAGGAATATATCTTACAATCTATGTCAATTTGATTGACTTTGGCGTGAGCAAGCAGTCCACAAAATTTGCAATATATTAAAGTTGAAATGTGGGTAATTGTAATACCGGATTGAGGCGGACTAAAGTTTGTTTTTAGGCGACCCAACTGTAAAGTCGGTTGACCTATAGTAAAAAAAACAGGCGACCTAATGTTAAAATCGGGCGACCTAGAGTTAAATTGAGGCAACCTAAAGTAGGCGGCTTAAGTTAGGTGACCTTAAAACAGGAGATCTAACGCCTCCTTCCCGTGGGAATCAGGGAATGTCCTAAGAAAAAGATAAAAGTTAATTTGGCAGCTAGCCAACGATTAGCTCGATCACATCCAATGAATGCGATAACATTGTGAGAATACTCAAATGAATTTTAACGTAACATCAATAAATTTTTAATCAAATTTAATGTCTTTGCGTCGCCACAAATAAATTTAATTCCTTGTAAATGAATTTGTAGTCGCACTCGATAGATTTCTCGACAAAATTAGCAAGGATGAAGTTAATTTTACTTACTTAGTACAAAATCAGTCAGAAATTTCATTTGATGATAATAGGAGAAAATTTTTTTTTCTTTGAACCAGCGGCGCTAGATTTAATCATTTTATCGTCCTTCAACTGCCTTGCGAAGCTGTTGCGCAAGTTCGTCCATCGATGTTGAGCGCTTGTCACCATGCACACATTTCCGTGAGATAAAATTTCAATATAATCACGCTATTAAGCCTACCTGATAGTTCTAAAATAGCAGTGATGGTTGTCCAATTATTTTCCTTGACAACATTGTCCTTGTATGCTGTTAGTTTAGTGTTATATAGCACGGGATGGTCACGAATCAGCTCAATGAGCTTCTCATCCAAATTCGAAGCCATGTTTGAAAATCGCTAGTCACGTGGTGCAAGGCTCTGCTTCGTGATTGACTGAACATAGGTCAAAGCTTGTGATATGTCCTTACGCGCTCTTCTTTACGTCTTTGTTTTGTTGTTGATTCCATTTTGACACAGTGCGGTGCTTTGTAAGATTGATTTCTTACGTTAATGTCTCGTGTGAACACAAGTGTGAACCTAGCTTTACATATTGCAAGCGTCAAGTGTTTTGTCCGGATTCTGCAATATGTTTAAAATTTTGATATTTAAGTATTCAAACTACAACATTAATTTAAGCACTAAGCACTTGTTGCCACAAAAGTAAATCATATGTAAAAAGTTACGTTTGGTTTTCAAAGTTTAATCGCCATTTCAATCTAAACTGAACGGTTTAACGTAAAACTACAATGTTGGCAATTTCTTTAGCAGATGTGTGACGTGTTCTTTTACGACCCCGCACAGACGTCTTCGATGATCCTCGCTGCTTGCACGCACGACGCGCAGACACAGTAAAAACACATCAGAGTTCTTAGCAAACACTATTTATTTACCTTTGCGACACGGTAATGACAGATTGGCTCCTCGGCGGCAGACTTGACTGACAGGCCGAGAGGAGTCACGGGAAGCAGCGACTTTCCCAATTTGGACTTCTCGATTGCACTTTACATGTTTATACGCTAAATATCCAAACTTAACTGTCTTCTCTCGGTCTGTCAGCTGAGTTCGAAAAGAGACGCGATGCCTGCCGGGAGAAGGGGCGTGGCAATGCACGCGTCACAGATGGTCCTGGAGGAAGGCCAATTTTCACCCCAATGTGGTTCCCGGATGAACCCACACATTTATGTGGGGCAACCAAAGCACTGGCTGTACGTAGCTTGATTAGTGTATTGTCACGGTACACGCAGTCGTTGTAACGGTAATTCACCCGGAACAAATGGCGCATCCGTTGATGCAGCTTGATGCGCGCTTCCTTTCTTTGATGTTGCGGTCGTCAGTGTCTTTAATTGCGACGAAATCGGGTTCGGTTGAGACGCAACTTCCGGCTCAACTTCAGGAGTTGAGTACAATCTAAGTGAAGTGGATTCTTCTTCATCTTCTTCCTGACTCCTAATCTCCCAAATTTCATCTTCGTCGTCATCAAATTCCGATTCTGAAGAAATTGGCTCCGTAACAATTAATGTTTCCATCGGCGTCGGTCTCGGAGAGAGTGATGACACCAAGGGTTGAGTAATTGGTGAGACTGAACGTAAGATTCGTCGAGTATCAATAGTCGATGTTGTTTGTCGAACTGGAGGCGGCTTGATTCGTTCAACAGATGATTGAGCTTGCGTGGATTCTGGTAATGGCAGTCCGCGCAAATCAAAGACGTTGTTGTCAAACATTCTCTGCCATCTTTCACGACTCAGTACCTCCTGATGAGTCATCTCTGGATTTTCCCTCGCTATTACGGCACGTCGAGTTGTTCCCTTGATATAAAATGGTTTAGTAATACCCATTTTGTCCGGGTCCCAGTACGCAATTCGTTGTTGAATAATTAATTGAACTCTGGGGTCCTCGCACATCTCAGGGGTTGCGTACGGTATATCGCAGCAAGATTGAATTTTTTCTTGATATGCCAGATTGTCCACTCTTCGTTCGGTTGGTGGCGCAGTTCCAAGTAATGTAGCTGGCAACTGCGCAAGAGGAAAATTTCGTCGATGATGTTCAATGTCCAATTTCCGGACATGATGTTGTAATGATGAAGACTGTCCTTGTTCTTCATCTTCACGTGAAGTAACAATCATCCGAGATTGTCGACACACGGTTCTGTCATTCGTCGGTTGATGTTGCGTTGCGGTGTGAGACGGTCCGAACTAGGACACAACTCTTCGATTCGAAGCTTCGCGTCTCAATGGCGAGCGCGAGAGTCTTCTATCGATAACTTCTCGTAGATCGTCGGTTTGGTTATCCACGGTTACCGATACGCATGTTGTTGTTGTCGGTTGACGAGCGTATCGTAAAACGCTAGAACGTTCACGCACTTCAGAACGGCTTGGTCGATGTTCGTGAGCCGTTAAAGGTCGAGCTTCTTCACATCGATTATTAGTTAACTCGCGTGACGTTATCAGTCGATGACTGTCATGACGAGGTTGACGGTGGTCCCTCGATGTCGACGATTGACGTGGCTTGAATAATTGTTCATAAAGGTCGGGGTCCCACGGATAAGCTCGTGATTCAAATCCCGCTTTTTTGCAATTTGGGCATTGCGTCTTCTCTTCGTGTGATATAAAACAGCACTGTCCATGATAGTGTGGACAAATCGTATAATCTGGATTCTCCATAATTCTAAATGGTAAAAGTAATTTAAAAAAAATTCAAAATGGTGGATCCTGTCCGTAACCATACAAAATCCAACTCAAAATTTCACTTAGATTACTAAAATACGTTACGTGTTGTCGAAGTAATCAGCGGATTACTTTATTAAACAAACATTGATTGATTGTTGATAATTGACACGCTTCTCGGCGTACAATTGGTTAGTAACGCACAGAAATATTAATTTTTAGCAAATAAATTTTTAAATTTTATAAATGAAATTATCAATTAAATATTAAATAAATTAAAGAAAGGTTTATTATAATTAGGATAAATAGGAAGTAGGAAATTCAAAATAACTGGGAAAGAAGAAATAAATTTATTTACGAAGTCCGGACTTAACTCCGTTTAGGGTTAACTCCGAGCAAAAAAAATTTTAAACTAAATTCCACGAGGTCTTTTCGTTAAAATGTTTGTTTAAATATTAAATAATAAAATAATATACAAAGGAAAGCATAAAATAAAACAAACGACGATTATTTGCGGCACAAATTATTACGAGAAACGCACAAAATCCCACTCGATGAACACAGTTGTTGCTCGGTGAAACTTTGCTGAAAACTGAGTCTCGTTTTCGTACAGCGATGACGTCAGATAGCGGCCACGTGATTTTCACGAGGTCATTGCTGGACTCACGTCATTAATATTCATCGTAATTTATGAATTTCCATGTTATATTATATTCAATAAATACTGTATCAACTTTTCTATTTACATTTTCGCATATTTTATGCACTTTTTACCTCCCAGTCTCTTGGGATTAAAAAGTGACATCTGTCGGGAACTTTTCTAAGTTTTCCCGCTAGCTGGCGACACTTTATTGGTCGGTGTTACTCTGTGAATTTATATTTTCACCCGTTCACTGTCGTCAATTTGCGATAAATCGCATAGTTAATAAGGCGTGTTCTTACGTATTTTTCAAATTTACATCATATCGTAAAAATAGGAATCTATCTTGTCGTGGAATAAAATTTTTTACTTCGCTGGGTTGTTTGTACATCTGCTTGGCAAAGCAATTTAAATTATCCAGTAAATTTACATTTTTGTTTCATCTTTTGCTGAAGGAAATGTTAAGATTCCCTCTTGAGCGTCTTCAAATTCACTGTCTTGATTCAAGGAAGATACTACTGCAACCTCATCTTCTTTATCTCGAAGTGGAGGTGGTTGCTGAGAATTATCTTGTTTCCCAGTCTGATCTTCTCTTCCAATTGAAGTAACTTGTAAAAAGTTCAAATTTATCTAGTAATCCTCCAATCTCATCAAAAATTCTTCAAGTGAAAGGGGGAATGGAACCCAACTGCCTATAAGCATACGGCAATTTTGATTCACTCTTCCATAAATGGCCATTAACACTTGGTCATTTGTTTCTTCTGATTCGGGCAACTTCTCAGCTTGTATCCTAACACAAGCTACAAAAGTAGCTAAAGTCTCGGAAGGATGCTGATACATCTTAAGGCTGGTTTACATTGCTGCGTAAAGCTGTTTACAATGGCGCGTTCGGCGCGTAAAATTACGCGCGTACGCCTGCGTACGTAGATTTTACCCTACTTGAGCGCGAAGGCTACAATTGAAAAGTTTCAATTCTGACCTACGCGTAGAAAATCTACGCGTAAACGCTTGACGCTGATTGGTTAAGAACTAACTGCGTCATGAAATTAATCACCACGTGATTTTACACATGGGCAGCCGCAGCACTTTCTTTTAACATGGAGGGTGATTACGAATGCCGCTTAATTCAATTAATGGAAGAAAAAGAAGTTTTATATAATCCCAAATATCCCAGCTACAAGGACAAAAATATTCGCGAAAATAATTGGTCTTCAATAGCGAAAACTCTTAACACATCAGGTATGTTTAAAAAATACGGTACAGAGATTACGTACAGTCGAATCCGCTTATTCGGACCACCGGTTAAAGGGATCAGCCGTTTTATTGGACCGATTTCTAAAGTCCCGAACCAAATCGCAAAATTAATGTTAATTTTGGCCGGTTATTCGGACCTCAATGCCGCTTAAAAGGAACACCAAAATATCGCAGAAAGTTGCTAAAATATAACAAATGCGGCTAAAGTACTGTAAAAAACAGCCAATCAGTTCAAGGAGTGATAAAATTTCGAATATAAACAGCTGAAATCGCATTCAAAAAATGCATTACAGTTGAGTAAAAATTTTTTCGAATTCGAATTTCAATTCTATTCCTAAGTGTCACAGACTGATTTAACATTAGTAAGACAGCAGTACTAAACCAGATAAATAACCAACTGCCTAATACCAAACGATGACAACTTGTTATGATAACAGTTGTAGCACAAACCTCAATTCCACGATTGTTTAAGTTAAGCAGGAATATAATCTGCGACAAGACTGGGCAATGTGCAATGGGACAGATTTCTTCAACGTCGTTAGCAAGAATAAAGTTTTCCAAAATTAATTTAAACACTCTCTTCATTCACAAAACACTATTAGGGCTTCGATTTTACAATTTTTTAAATTTTTTTTTGCAAGTTCGGATTTTGGGACCAGCCGCTTTATCGGACCGAATTGATCAGGTCCCGATGTGGTCCGATTAAGCGGATTCGACTGTATTTGGTAGCATTCACGTGGCGAATATTTTAACTTCACTTGTTGCAGAACGATGCTGCAGAACAAAATGGCAGAATATTCGCGATAAACACGGACGCGAGAAGAAAAAGATTGAAACCAAATTTAGTGGAGATGAAGCGGTAGTTATAAGGAAATGGCCTTTATACACGATGGGTATTGGTACCATACGTGCACAGTTGTTTATAAGCCGCAGGGCCGCAATTCAGCCGCCCAAAATTTTCTGCAATGAGTGTGAAATACG
>JAQIWS010000873.1:0-14957 GCA_034696085.1 Stigmatogaster subterranea | reverse complement strand
ATTTTAAAAAACTAACTGGAAAAAATAAAAATCTCAACTTGATTGGCACTTCGAACAGGAGGTTTATCAAAGGCTCAACACTAAATCCCTCGGGAGTTTGTCAGCTGCCAATATTATTCTCGTCTGATCACCAGGTAATTTTTCTCGTTGTCCCCGAGAAACTCCGCCCAATCTTACCTGTCTACATCTAGTGACAGCTACGTTTGAAAATAACTGTCTTTTCGATACCAACACAGCACCGGAGGGATTGCCAATGAACAAAGAACGGACTTAAGAAGTGATGAAGTGAACTCGGGGCGAGGAGAGCGCGCGGGAAAAAAACTCCTCAGGTATTTAACTTTGTTGATCAAAGGAGTGTATGTGTGTGTTGATCCAGAATCAATGCCATTTGACAGTCATCTCTTCAAGATTTCCAAAAAAAAAATATTTTTTTTTTTGTTCTTCTTTTTCGTTTTAGAATCACGATAATCGTGTGATGAAAGAATGAGGATAGTACAGTAGAAACAAGTTCGTAGAGGAAAAAATAATTTACAATCCGTTGAATTTTTTTTCAGCAGTGACTGATTGAAACCTGTCATTGTAGTATAAAGTATGATTTCTTTCACCCCCTTCCAATTGAGTAAGGTCAGTGTTTTATACAATGGGTGAAAGGCACTGTTATTAGAAGTCAAAGTCACGGGACGAGCGTTAGAAAAAAATAAAGATGGGAGGAGGGGAAAAAATCCTCGACATCCGCTATGAATATTTCATCGTTTTCTTCAACCATTCGTAGCGTTTGTCACGGGAGATGTAGTCTCGCAAAGAAAGAAAAGGGATTTCTTCGTTTGGCACTGTGGGATTTTCAATTTCAAGTCACCAACCTCCCTTCGCGACTGATATTCTAAATTGACACGGAAAACGAATAAAGAAAACAGGGAGTGATTTATCTCAATAGACGGAAACATCGTCATCTTGTCACAACCTTCTATTCTCCCCCTTCCAAATAAAAAGAAAAAGTCATGCGCGCTCACAAGACCTCCGAAGAATTGAAAATTGATCATCACCAATCAAACTGTCAATTTCAATTCTCAAAATTACAAAAAAAAATAATATAATAAATAAAATAAAAAGCCAGACTTAAATTTTAAATTAAGCTATAATCCTATCTTCTACGATTAATTTAACTCTGATATTATCAAGTGATGAACAACTTCCCTTTTGTATCTAATCTCGATTCAACTGAGATAAGCATGCAAATCGAGACAATTTCTACACTCAACCAATTCTCCCAAACATCGGCAATCACGAACCGTTTTCAAGTGACTACTTTAACGAACTACATTTTTTACAAATCATCGAGTGTCCTCTCTCCTTTCAGTCGGTAAAAGGAACCCTCTTTTCAACCAAAAAGCATCCCACACTTGACAATACCGCGTATTTTCCTTCTTGACATCCATCTGTCAGTGAAACTACCGATTCCTCTTTTTAAAGGACAACTCCGAACGTGGTCAGTTTGTCATTCAATTCGTGTACAGTACCACTTCCCTCTTGAAAATAAGAAATAAAAAAAAATTTGGGAAAAAAGAAAATTATTCAAAAGGGTCCCCTTTTTTTTTTTTGGTTGATGATATCGGCGACTGCAGAGTACCATAAAGGGCTCGTCTTCTGACAGGACTATTCTTTCAACTTCCCTCTATCTGTGTCCTTGTTTGGGAACATTGGGTGGAGAATGACTACGTTTTACGTCTGTCATCTCCCATTTAGATCTTTCTCCCTTGCTAGGGTTGCTTTTTCCCCCCTCTTCAAAGATTGTCGCACAATGGTCAGGGTCGTCCACTAAATTTGACCTTTACAGAATTGTGCATCGTTCGTTATTCATTAAGAAAAGAACGAAAATAGCCAAAGTGAGAGCTAAAAACTAAACGCTCTTTTTAGGCAATTTTTTATACTCAGTCCTAATTTATTTTGATTTATAAACAAAATTACGGAAACTGATTCAGATGTTAAATATAATTCTAAGATTGAATGAGATAAAAATATCACATGACGTATGTTACATATTTTGCCACACAGTGGCAGCACCGAAACGGTGGTGTGTAGTACCGGTGGAGCTGAAACTTTCAAAATAAAGATTTTTCTAGTTTCAGTTTTTGTCGCTAGTTGGCAGTAGCGCGCGGGGTTGTACGTACTTAACACGTGCACTTGTTGCGTGTTTCAGTACGAATTCCTCCTTGAATGAAAAAGTCAAATCAATCCTCTTTGATCCTAGCGCAATTGTGACGTACACGGAACTGGTGCGATCCATTTCAACCAATCAAATATTTTCATTTAAACATTCCCATTGATAGCCAAAAATGTAGATTTCAAACCCGAATAATTTTTTTCCTTCTTTCTTGTGACATTTAAAAAAACTGCCTGCGTAATCAACTTAACAAGAGGTGCAAAAATACCCTAACCAAATTAAATTGGCAAAGATGAGTTTTGGGGACATTTTCTTAACGTTGTTTATCTTCTAACAAACAACACAATTCATAGCACCGCTCGGCTAAAAATTACCCACAATCTCCACAGCCACGCCAAAAAATGTTTCCATTGCCGACACATCAACACGCGTTTTTCTCAATCAAAGGAAGGAAAAAAAATTAGCACATAAATAACATTTTTTTCCTTTACCTGGAATTCTTGAATCATTCTCTCGAGTATCTCCTTGCTGTCGATGTGCTTCGTGCGACCATTCATCGAATTGTCGATGTTGTTCATACATTCTTGCAGCTCGTTCATCTCAAGTCGAACATCGATTAATTTCTGATCACTCTGCTGTTCCTGCATCTGGCCGCGAAGTTTTTCCCACTGATGAATCGTTTCTACGTAATAAATTATCACAAATTATCAAACAATTCCACCATAAATAAAAAACAAAATTTCAAACAAATCAACTTTAAGCACATTCCGCGCCATCAACATTTCATTACCGCTATGAAGTGCAGTAAAATAAACACCTTCGATAATGATGAGAACTAATGCCAAAAAAAAAGAAAAAATTTTTCTGGCAACTTTCAAGTGACATGGTTTTTTTAAATTTAAAAAACTAGAAAAAAAACTAGAAAAAAAAAGTTTCCACTCCTTAACCTAAAATTCTATTTTAATCCCGCTTGCTATTACAAAACGCTTTGTGCCCATCACTAGTAATTGAAAAGAGAAAAAGTTGAGAGAATAATTCTGAATATAGTATTGCAACATCCTCAATTTCATATTGCACAATAAAAGATTTAAATTCGTAATGAATGCAGTAATAAAAAAGTTTTAAAAAGTCCCCTCCTACTACGCATTCTTTCGAACACGTTATTCACTTCAAACGTAATCTCGGCAATCACTTTTATTGCGCCACAATCCACCAAGATGCAGATGGTGCCATATACGAAACCACTTGTGCGAATGGACCCGGAGAATCGCATTACTTTCCCAATAAGGAAACTGCACAGGTGCAAGTCAAGGAAACTAATCGCCAACGTAAAATTCCAAGCAATAAAAGGTAAAAAGAAGAGAAATGTCTGCTGTCATCGAAAAACTACATTGCAGTCTGATTCACGCCGGAATGACATTCTCCAAATAGCAACCAGCTTATTAAAAAAGGAAAATAAAAAAAAAGGAAACCCATTTTAGACGCTTGTTCGCCGCTTCCTTTCTTCTTACCTTTTATTTCTTTAATATCAGCTTCGCCAACTGAAGTGCAATTAGGTTTCGCCTGAAGTTGTCCCGCAATCACCTGCAGACAGTTAATGTACGTCTGGCATGTAGCGAAGAGTTCATTCTGAAACGAGAGCAAACGTATTTAATTACAGATGTTTAATCTTTATCTATCCTAAAAAAAAATTAAGTAAATAAAAATTAAAATACAAGCTCCAGTTCAAAAATTAACTACCGCCTCCGCGACAATTTGACACGCTCGAGTTTAGTTAACTTTATGTTCTAGCGTGACGTCAACCGCAAAACACGACCCAAATCTCCATTTTTATGAAACCAAAGTAAAAGAAAAAAAACCAGTCACCATACATCAACACGTTCCGTCCCGCTGACTCGCCGTCGACTCCCATCAACCGACGCAGGTCGACTTTACTTGACCTCGATGTATAAAATGAATGGGAGGCAACTTTTAAACTTAGCAGAGGTCAAACTGCGCGTTCCTCAACTCGCACCGCGGATAAATACACAATAAATAAAAACACTGACGGTTAATTAACTCCTCATTCGTGTCAACTTACAACAACAAATGATCACAAACAAATCGACGAACAAGACCACTCTTCATGGAACCAAAATGCCACTCTCATCCGAACAGGAAAACGCGATTGCACTCGGCACTTTTTTTTGCCCTCTTCATCTAAACTAGGACACACCTCTTTACAACTGACGTAACGCCTCCAATTCTGTGCTGCTCGTTGCCGTTCTCTGATGGCAGCTTTAGGAAAGTCTGCTCTCCAGTTATAAAGTATCTAGCCTCTTCTCCTATTTATAGTCGTGTTTTAATGGTGGCTGCTAATTCATCCGCGCCATAAACACGCTCCATAAAAAGAATATTTATCGTTCCAACCGTTGAACACGGTGTGAAAAATAATGGGGGGAAAATGCTCTTCGCAATAATGTTTAGGTGGGGAAAAATTTGATAATCCAAACATTTGAAAAAAGTTTTCATGTTGTAATAATAAGGCCATTCAGATGAAGATTTTTATCTAATCCTTTAAGTAACGTAAGCGCGTAAAGACTAAATTTAAACATTTCATTCATCGGTGTTATTCACGCTAAGATTTCGCAAACGGAAATAATAAATATTTCCTCGTGTACTTAAAAGTTATAGCAAATCCTCATGTCGTGATTCATAGATGGCGCCACAAGCTATGGTAAATCAAAATAAAAATTTCGACTTACGTAATCTGACGCTGCGTTCGGAGTACTGTTTCCTTTTTCTTTGGCCATGTGCTTTCTGATTTTGTTTTTCAACAGTTGCAATTTGCTATTGGAGTCGTCAAGAATACATCGTAAATCGTCCAACTCGGAGTCAGAGTCCTCAACATTACGTTCGTGGGTTTGCTTTACCAAACAAGCCTTCAAAGTAAAAATAAACAAATTACGACTGCTATTCAGTTACCAAAAGTTTGTTTTACTAACAAACAATTTAATTACTTACCTGATTTCTATTTCCTCGTCCTCTACCACCTAATCCACGTCTAATGCCACCATAACTCCCAACCGAAATGCTATCCGACTGACTTTCGATGAACGCGCTGTAGTCATCGCCAAAATTCATCAAATTTTTAATCATGTCGTCATCCAACAGTTTTTCCGAATAAGCTTCGCTCAAATACGGGGCTTCCTGTGAAATTAACAAGAGTCAAATAGTTAATCCCTAAGTCCAAAAAATAATTTTAACAGCGATAAATTACTTGGTAATCATCCCACGCTTGTTCCGACACAGAGCTGAGCTCATCGGTTTGTCGACGTTGAATTTTATTGGCAGTTTCGATCATCGTCGGTTCACTTTCGGAATCCGTACTCGTTATTTCTTTCCCGTTTTTAGACACTCCAACAGCGGCTTCGCTCGAGTAATGTTCAGTGCCGGATGAATGACCCGCACTTTTTCCTCCGCTGCTCGAAGAATGCGACTTGGAACTACGGGAAGACTGACGACGCCGTGCCGGCGATTTTTGCATCGAACCGTCCGAGTTTCCATGCTGTTGATAAGGCACAATGTTATCGGAACCCGAATCACTACGACGAATAAAACGACGACGTGCCTTTGTCGCTTTATTTTTCCGTGCAGTAACCGAGTTTACGCTCTCAGATGACGGTGACGTTAACTCCTTTTGATTACCATTGGACAGAGAACTAAAAACAAATTATTAAAACAAAATTATTATTATTTGAAATACAACGAAATTTTTTTTAAATGTTTACCTGTTTTCAAAACTGCCATTTTCTGTGGCAGTCGGAGTGAGCAAGGTAAGATTGCCTTCGGAAATTGAAAATGGCGACAAATCAAGTCGATTCGTCAACTGATATAACTCAGTAACGCTCCACGGACGATTTCCACTGGCTCGTTTCTTATTGCGCATTACAACTTTCACCGGAGACGTTGAATTTTCGGCAGTGTCGTTCATAGCTCCAATCGATCCATTCCCGTTTTCGCACATAATCACGCTATTATTCTGTTCTTCCGACGAATCGGATTGATCATCATCCGAATCATTACTCGTGCATTCACCACTGGCGTCGCACGAGGAATCTAGAACTGTAGCAGGAGGCATTGCGGGAGGCACCACATGGGCAGCGCGCTGTTTTCTCAACCACTCCTTCAATCTACTCGCCTTTATTTGAGCTTCGCCCAATTTAAGCGGTTCCAATTGTTGTCTTTTACCAATCAAATCAGCCAGGGTCTCTTCTCGAACCAATCTCTCAGCTTGTTCCACCAACATATGAATCGCTTCTTGGCAAGGTGAGCTTCGAGAATAATTCATATCATCTCTGCCAAAGACCTCATTGCCGTCCTCTAATTTTCGCAATTTTTCGCTGTCGGTCATTTGATTTCCGTTCGTAAAATCGTCTTCCGACAACGACCAATCAATTTGACTCGCGGTAGAATCATTCCGACCTTCCGATATTCCACCATCTTTATTACTGCACGCCGAAAACTCACTTCTTTGACTCAAATTTCGCCCTCGGCCAAATGAACGTGTAGGGGTAATGAAACCAGAATTATTTTTACAAGGGGTGCTATGTGTCAGGTACGCATTTGAATCATCGTCCATTTTACATTCCGAATCCGTGTCAATGTGACGAAAATAAAACGTAGCTCTGTTAGGTCCCAGTCGATTAACGATTCCATTTTCGTTTTCATCATTTTCTCCGTCTTCACCATTTTCGTCACGAATTGACGCAGGAATTTGTGTTTGAATGCTGGCAGTGTTTGTGCTTTCACTGTGAATCGACTCATCCTTCTTCACTTCTTCCTTGAGAGTTTTATATGGCATTTCCTCGTACGAATAATTCTCCAAACTTTCTCCAACTCGCTCATCATTCGACAGCTGCGTCGAACTTTCACTCGAATACCCAACATCTTGGATTATCTCAAAGGGCTCAAACGATCCTTCGTGACTAGCCTTTAACTCAGCGATTCCAGTAGTACCAACCATGATACCCTTATCATTGGTTCGCAATTTTTCCGATCCGTCAATCCCAGTGCCGATATCTCTAGTCTTCATACTTTGCGAAATGTTCAAAGAGTCTTCGAGAGCTGAAAAAAATTCTTCTTCCATTGCGTCTTCGTTCAAATATTCTTCTTCGTCATAACTAAAATCGCCGTTATGCGGACAGCATTCGGATGAAAAACGAGTATCTTGTTCTTGATAAGTGTGTTCATCGATCAAAGGATTACCGCTCCAATCTCCACTAAGTCGAGGATACTTGGTGAGTGGTTCGTCATCAACGCTCGTTTCCAAATCGTTACCAGGTAATATTCCCTGTAAAATAAAACGTAAATACGATAAGATATTAAATCTAAATATCTAAACAATTTAGATAACCAATTTCAGATTAATAAATTTAGGTTAATGTCGACGCAATTTCGCCTTTTCACGAGCACCTCTATACCTGCAATTTTGATACAGCAGGTAAACCTATAAATATCAAATTAAATTACAGCTCCTCAAGGTTACAGATCTCTCACGTATCCAATCAACAAATTAAAAAATAAATACGATAAGTAAAATTGAATTCGTCCAAACAGAACTTTTTCCAAAAATTTTAGTTACGTAACTGCTGACTACGCAAATACTACGAACAAATCGCTCTTTTCCTCCTATTTCTGCTGACATCATCGATAGAAGGTCAGCAAACAATAACAGCCGGATAAAGAAAAACTAAAACATTAAATATAATACAAAGTTACAGAACAATGACATCAGTATAATGCAACTTATAATTTTTTATCACAAATTACACGCCGCCGAAATTTAAGAACCTATTCTTAAATTAAAGAAAAACTAAAATGCAACCTGCACGTTCTACTTTTGAGAACATCAGATGAAAAATAATAAAACTAAAAATTCAAATTGCACGTATTAATACCTTAATACGACTACGCATTGTATTTTTAACGAGTGCCAACGGTATAAAAATAACGCTAACCTCACTAAACCTTAGGCATTACCTTACAAAACTCGGGTTAACACAATGGGATAAGTGTATACGCCCTGGAAAAAAAACTCCGTGGGTGTGCAATAGCATTCTATCAGACATCTCAACTTACTTCGTCTTTGTTTACGCATACAACCGGAAACATTAAAAACTCAAGAGCACGGACGAGTTGCAATAACATTAAAATAAAAAATTAAAAAATCTTCTTTGACGTCACTATAGATACACTTTACAAAAGCAGCTGGTCGTTTTTCTAAAAACCCTATCATTTTTATCACCGGGTGAACTTTTGTACGTCTCTTCATACGCGCATCCAAGAACGAAAAGGTTTTTAAAAAGAAAAAAAGTAGAGTTGCGAGCTTCAAAGAAAATGAAATTAGTCTCAGATGTTTTATTCTAGGCTATTAACCTTACGAGCATTTAACCTAGGCCACGAAAAACAATTTTCAAGCTGCGTTGTGAATGTAGTAGGTGGTAAAGCGAATGTTTTCTTTTATTTTCTCTTCTCTTATTCTTTTCTGACGAATTACGTGTGAAACGGGTTTCGAATTTCAACTCTTTTAAATTTCATCCAATTACAAAGATACCGCCATCATGCAGACTCATTTCCTTAGCACAAAAGTTGCACGATAGACGTAAATAGAAAATCTACTAGTTTTTTTCAATAAAACAAAAAGGGGAGAAAATTTTCATTTAAAATCTTAAATTGGTGTTTCAACAGGAAACGCTAAAACCTTCAAAAAAAAAAAATTAACTTAAAATCACTACACTTGTAACAACGACATAAAAAAAATTTCTTTTAATCAACCGATTCAACTGAAGCAGAAAAGATTTTTAACCTTACTTGTCACTTCTCTAAATAATTATTTAAACCGTCCTCGCGTACGGAGAAAAGAACAAATGACCTTAACTAAAGATTAGACGGCATAGAACATTAATTAACAAAGTTTCTTTTTCGCTGCCCTCGTAGACATCGCCATTGTACACTAATCATAAAGCGGGAGAAAAGTTGTAAATTGCGTTCAGCGGGAGGTCTCCTCCTAAACGAAAAAGGGTTTCAAAGGCTTATCAAACTCATATCGCAACACGGATGCAGTAGACTTTATTAAACCCTCAAATTTGCGCGCTTTTATATATTTATCATCTACGCAACAGGTAACAAGTACACTTCTGTCAGATTATTATCAGTTTACAAGAAAAATTTCGTGTAAGGCAGGTTGGAGTCATTACATCGCAAAATTTAGAAATCAACTCGCTTTTTAAAATATTTTTATTTTTATATTTTAAATTGCATTTTGCGTTTACTCGAGCGTTCACACAGGTAAAAAAAAATTCTTCATGCTCATCAAAAATTTTTGTCAGGTGATTTTGGTCATACTCACGTAACGTTACGATAATAAACTTCGTGTAAAAAGACGCTATCAAAAAATAATAAAATAAAATGGCATAAAAAAACTAGAAAATATACACAAATAGCAATCCTCTCTCGCTCAACTGTGCATAACTTTTTTTCTCGGTATTTTTAAATTACTTCTTTTTACATCATTTGTCTAGAAGCAAAAGCGTTTTTAAAAAATTCGTTGAAAAGCGCCTGGAGTCACGAATCAGACATAAAATCCCCAAAAATTCTAACTTACCAATTTATTTTTTGTATCCTACTCACTTTAGTTTACATTGACTCCAGCAAAATACTACACAAATAATAACTCCAAAAATTTCTCGAGCCAAACTCACGTAAAGCGTGACCAATTGCAAAGGAGTCATTTCAAAAAATACAAACTGTAATTAACTTCAAACTTCTTTTTAAATATCCTAAGCACAAACTGTGATTACAAAAAAAAAAAAAGTTAAAAAAAAGCTTCCATTTTATGTCGAGGAAATGTTGTTACAGCGACTTAACAAGTGGGGCAAAACAGCAGGCCAACGCCACGAGGAAATTTGACTTAATATATTCAAATTCGATAACGCCGCTTCTAATAAAGAAAACCGATCGATAGCTACAAAAACTCATCACAAACCCACTCATTAAAACCGTCTGCTCGGAATACTCCAGACGGAGGGACGAGAATAAGCTGTTCCTCACTCTGGTAATTAAATGTCATCATGGAACAACGAAAATGCACTCGTCAATCAAATTTAAGTAAAACCAACTTACTCAAAATTCCGCCAATTCTATCAATTACAGCTGCTCAGTTACTATATACAAGTAGAGATAGAGGGGGAAAAAATTCGCTTCTGCCATGTGCAAGCACGACGGTAGAGAAGGGGAGAATGAATACCCTATTGACGTCAACGCTACAAACTTGAATACACCCTAACAGCTCAAAAGAGCGGGAAACTTTTCACCAAAACAAACCTTAAAAAAATACTACATTCCAAGACTTAAAAAAATTTATACGGTCATATCTCAACTATATAATTAAATTAATATTCTCGGTTAAACTTGAGTAATAAAAGTGAAACGTGTAATATTATTCTTACCTTTTGGCAATTTTTCTACACATGAAACAAGAAATTTTTTTTGTGAGTGTAAATTCTTGATGATTTATAATATCACTAAGCCGATGTTTTAAAGAGGATTTTTAGTTCGTCCTCTTCAATAAACAAACACAGACAAGTTGAGGCGTAGCACTCAAACGAGACGCCAAGAGGAGCACCAAGAGTACTCAGACCACTGGCTCCACGCACATGGGACAAACAAACCTCGGGGCAGAAAACAGACGCCTGCTGAGTGGGCGCGCAAACCGAGACTAGGAGAGCTGGGCTGTGACGTCATGCCAAAATTTATAAGGAGTACTGTAAAAACCAGCTTTGACAGTGCAAAGTGCGAACAATTGATTTATAGCGCTTTTGTAGTTTTGCTGCAACGGTAAATTTAACAGTTGCTTTTATTTTTTCCCGCTTTTCCCAACTTTAGACAATCCGAAATTATAATTACTTTCTTACTCCATTGTATTTATGTGTGAAAAAAATTATTTTGTTGGTATTTATTTATGTATTCTGTGTTTAAGGTATTAAAAGTTTATCAAGGTGCATAAATTTCTTTTTCAGAATGCGAGGGGAATTTTTTGTCAGAATAACAAAGTACACTTTTATTCTCAAAGTAAATTACCCCTCCCTTATTTTTAATCGTAAATGTCAAACACCACATTCAGCATACAGATGAGATGAACCATAGCGAACACCAACCAACGAAAACTAAGTCACTAACCAAGCCCATCTGCGGTTTAAACTTCAGAGGATGAAATTTCAATCGAAAGGAAGTTTAAACCTACACCTCGTTCCACAACTTCGAAATCTTTTGTATTTAGGAACCAAACCTTAAAATCTATTTCATTGAGAGAAAAAAATATTACGAGGTTCAACCCACTCTACAGTATATCAAGTTTCACAAAACAAGAAAATTTTCAAGATATATCGAGTGTCCTTGCAAAGGCCAACTTAAAAGGAAGCTCATCTTCCAAGGTGAGGTTACCTCGGATAACACTACACCTACAGATTCCTTGACCTACACCTGGGCCTTGAAAAAACCGAGGGGGAGAAAAAAAAGTTTGACAAATCACGTACAACAAAGTTGCAACCTTTGCTTTGTATTTTAGATCTTTTTTTAGAATCTAGATCCATAATTCATTATGTAAAGCTAACTTTACATAGTCTTTGTTCCCCGGCAACAGACTAAAAAGAGAAAAAAATATCGACATGAAAAATTGATTGGTGGTCAGCCATACCAAAGTCAGCCCCTATTGACCATCTGTTGCACTCGTGAAAATAAATTATCCTCTCTCGAACTAAAACATTCTTCTCTTTTATTCTTTTTTTTCCACAGACGATACCTTGTTTGCCGATGTATGACCACCTCTCCAGGTGGGCACAGGAAAATCCACTCGAGGAACCACTTCTCGAAAACCACATTGTGGTTGATCATTTATTTAAACCAACTTTTAATTCTTGAAGAACTAAACCTCAGTTCAAACAAAACAAATGTCATACAAAATAGCATCAAATAAAAGCTAAAAAATTGACCCGCAAGTCACGGCCACAAAATACCGCCCAAACCAAACAGTTCTAACGGGTTTCACTTCATAAATTTCTCTTAAGTTCCCTGCGAGGCCCTGCTCTGGGTTTGGGTTTACCTTCCTCCCCTTGACCTGACTTATTAGCTCAGCGAACGAATTATCATTTTTTATTTGAGTTTATCAAATTCGACGATACTTCGCAGAATATTAACTTTTGAATTTATTTAATCATCGCAATGTTTAATTATTAATTAAAGTTTAGAAGGTACTTACAGCTCTGAATTTCTGAATCAGTTCTTCGAGGATGCAGTGACATTCAAGAGATCGTAACCACGAAGCGTGCCATCTTTTTTCCAAGTTCAGCGCAACTCTTTGCACATAGCCGGCATCTCGGACGAGGGCGACAGCGCGTTTGTCGGTTTGTAGTCGTTCGCAGAGTTTCAGAACAGCCAGAACATTTTTCCCGCGTGATTCAATGTCCTTTTGCAGAGTCTATCCAAGCAGAACAAAATGAAATAAAACAAATTAATTAAACAAATATTACGTAAAAAATTTTTAATGATTACAAAGACCGGAAAAATAAATTTAAAAATAAAATTCTATTGCTAATTACTAGATAACAGTCAAATTTACATTCTGGTTGTCTTAAATCAAAATTCTTAACTATTCCACAATCGCCACAAAAACGTTTCCCGTGACCCTTTCTGCATCAGTGATTTTTGCGTCAACCACGCAACAAAATTAACATAGAAAAATAAAATTTTTAAGTAAAAATAAATATTTGTAGTGTCTTTACTACAGTAATGCGTACATGATATCCTCAAAAATCTTAACTTTTGTGCAAAAAAAATTATTTTAAAACGATTTACAGAGTGTTATCTAACAGTTACCAAACCAGGGTGGTAACCAGTTTACAATTTGTCCAGGCTCACGTCCACCGACTACACCCCTAAAAGTGTCGGTCGTGTGTCACGCCAATTTCTGTACTTTTTTTTCCCAAACGAAATGAAAAGAACTGTACTCAAGAACCCTGTGGGGAAGTGTGATTATCATGATAATCAGGATGAACCAGGAACAGGTGGGGTCCCCTCAGGTCAGCCCACTTACAAACTCCAGACTAGAATAAATAAGAACAGAAGTAAACACAAAATCCTCTGGCTAAGAGCTGATAACGGAAGAATTATTATAATACTAAAATCATTTCCTCGCATTATACGACCCTCAGCCACGATAAGGGGATATTACTTGTGTATCATATTCTATTCAATAAATCAAAGCGTGATCACAATCATATAATTGATAAAATGTATGCTATTAGGTTGAGAGGTCACGTTCTCCTCTCGTTTGCATATTACTCATTAAGCTTAAAGGAAAACAAAATCAACATTGACAGCGTAATTAAAGGAACAACTTCATCGTGACATTATTTCCACACTTAACAAAAAATAATTTAATTTTTGGAGAGAAAAAAAATTATTTTTTTTTTCAAAACAAAATCAAATCAAATCAAAACCTTGACCTAGACAGTTATAAAGTCCATGTTCGAATTCACACGTAACTATTACAGAAATCTACATCGTAATTTTTCTCACCGTCAACTTTAAAGTAGAAATTTTTACTCACTCCTAATATGGAGGACACTTCACAGTTTCTATTCAAATTCACTCGAGGAGAAGAGATATCACGCCACCATCGATGAGCAACTAACTGCTTAGTCACCAACGATGCAATCGCGTGGGTAGAACGGGTTTCCTTTCACCGTTGTCAGACAATCTTTTTCCAGTGAAATTTGACAAAATAGAAAACTTGTTATAATGGGGACGAGCGACTGGTGTCGTGTTTGTTAATATGAATTACGGTTCAAAGTTAAACAGATCAATATAATCCGAGATAGAGAAGGCCATAAAGATAAAAGCGTTGTCGCTGTGCGGGAGTTAAAATGTGTAAATCTGTAAATGGAGTTTGCTTTCATCACGTCCTGTGAACTGGGTTATTGCTCTCACCGAGTGGAAGATAAAGATAATTTTAAAGTGAACGAAAACAGGCCCACGTATTCGACGAAACGTTAATTTTTTAACGACTTGTCTTAACGCTCTAATTGCCGAACGTTTATTCTACGACGTGCTGTAACATAATTATCATAAATGTACACACCGTGATTTATTAAGTTCAACTGTAAGTAAAGTAAAGCTGTATAATTTTTATATCTTTATTGGCGAAGACGTTTGTGGATTGTAAAAATAATTTTTAGAGTACAGTAATTAACAGCAATTTTATTTCATCTAAAAATTGATAAATTACTGAAAAGATAAGTTGGCAGACAAAAGTAGTAATTTTTTCCTGCAGAAATAAAAAATTGAAATAAAGCATTCACCCCGGTCGATATAATTCTTAGAAAATTTCTGCTTATTTTAATTTAGTATCCAAAACAAAGCTTTAAAAAAAAATTAGGAGATTTTTATCTACGAACTCGTCGACCCATTACAGAACTTCGTAAGTGAAAAAACAAAACGAGTGATCGTTTCCCAGTTACAACCAATTTTCTCGGTAAAATAATCTCGCCGTCACAAAAATGTGGAGACGAAGAAACACGTCGTTAACACATTCTAACCTTGCTTCTAACCTATCATTTAAATACGCAAAGTGAAAAATCAAGGAAAAACGCGCATTGTTTTCCACCAATTACCTCGAAACATTTTTCGCAGAAAAATGACAACTACTTAACATACGTTCTCTATTAACAACCATCATTAACGCCGTACGATGTATTAA
>JAQIWS010000872.1:0-14960 GCA_034696085.1 Stigmatogaster subterranea | reverse complement strand
TTCCACTAATTGCCTGCCAACGGTCGTACGTCGTATGAAATGAGTGGTGGGGTGTGGGAGGGGCAGGATGTTGCGAGGAGAAGAAGAAGAAGGGTGTGGCAATAAATTACCCGCGTGTCTCAGATTTTTTCTTTTTTTGCTTCTTACGTATTACAATCGTTGATAAGGTGGAAGAAAGAAAAAGTCGAACTCGGGGAGAAAAATATTTGTGTAAAAGGTTTTGATTGGTTTAACATGCACAAACATCGTTATCTTTGTAATGAATGATTGGAGATGAACGGAAGTCGTGACAGGAATTTTTTTTTCCCTCAGGAAGAGGAGAAGAAAATTTGAGTTTTGATTGGTTACGTCGTTCGTTTGAATTTTTGAGTGATTTTCGGTTTAAAAAATGGAATAAATGATGAGTGCGAGAGAGATAGACGTTTTTACTGCGTGTGTGTGTATGTGTGAGTGGTGGGGGAATGAGGGGGTTGCGAGTGGAATAGGGAGTGGCAGTTGGTGCCAATAGGTGAAGCAGATGGACGCCTAATAGTTGGGTGGCACCCCCTACGACAGGCGCGCGCCCCCTACGCGTGACTTATGGTTTTAATAACAGTTTGTCGCCGTCACGTTTTCTCGTGAGGTGCAGGTGGTGGAAATTGTTTTCTTCACCACTTCTTAAGCTGCACTTCTCAACTTACAATAAGCAAGACTTGTGCGTGTGCGAGTTCGGTTTTTGATGTTGTTTTTTTCCCCCATTTCTCCTTTTTTTTTTCTTTTTACCCCTACTTTTTTTTTTTTTCCCGTTTTTTGTTGCGTGCGTTTTGAAACCGCGGGAGTAAGAGTAAATTATTAGGTAGACACTTATTTGGTATTCAGTCGCGTTTGTTAGTGTTATTAAAATACGAGGGTACGTCATCGTTAAGTCGTTTGATGAATGAGTTTGAAATTTGTTTAACAACCCACGAAAAGAAGGCAAACGCGGTTTATTACACCAGATGATGATTGGGGAATTTCTCAGACGTAATTCGTCTTAACTGCTGTCTTCACTGCTTCCAGATGGAAACGCCCCCTCCCACGTCGGAAAATATTTCTTTTTCACCCCCTCCCACGTTGAATTTCGAGTTATTTTTATTTTTAATTGTAAATTTCACTTTTTTTAACCGTTAGTTGGGGTGACATCCGAATGGCGGCGCTGAGGAGGGAGAGAAGTAAGTTTGTTTTCACGTTGTAAATTTTTCCCGTCAAAGGGGTGACAAACGGTTTTAATTTGTCGACCAGCAGCTGGCGCTGCATTCCTTCTTTTCATCGTGCGCGATTCCGCAAAACTCACTTCGACAATCTTTACTACGAATTTTGTTTTGACCTTGTAGCGTAACTTTTTTTTTTCTCAAAAATAAAAACTAAAAAACGAGTTTATGTTAATAGTGTTGTTAATGTAAGCAATGAGTCGAAGGAAGTTTGTGGGTGGTCGGATTTGTCGAACGTCGTTTCTACACTAGATGGCGCAGTCCAAAACTAAGACGGCGGCGTTGGAATGTTGATATAAACGAGACTCGGGTCGGAGAAAACTCGTCTCTCCTGCTTAAGAAACCATTTGAAGCAGCGCGCGCCCACATTTTTCCCGCCGTAAATAAGAGGTGGAGGGTCTGTTTAATTAGCAGAGACGAATTCCTCGCTCTGTGTTTGTGCTTGGTTCTCTCTCTTTCTCTCTTTCCTAATTACACACTCGCTACAATGTGTAATGGTGGCGCCCGTCCCCCTTCTCCCTTTTATGGCCAAACATAAATTGTGGGCGCCATTTAAGCGCCACTGGGTGTTCAGACGTCCTTGCGCACTCCACGCTGCGATTTATGAGTGTACGAACCTCCCACTCATCCACCAAAGAATATTAAAAACTCTCTTTTTGCTCTATATTATTTTTTTCTTCTACAAACTAAACTACACAGCGTCTTCATCTTCGTCTTCGAACTTGGTGATTTGTCGTTGTTTATCCACTAAAAATTTTTAACGCCAAAAAACCAATTATCTAAATTTAAAAAATTTGATTTAATAATATTTTTACTCCGAGTTTTTTTTTCTAATGTCTGGTCCCTCGAGTGAGGGGTTTGTGTTGATGTACGAACGCGGAGGGGAAAAAGTGCGAGGAGAAAACGTTAATTTGTGCTCGTTTGAGTGCTATAGATCATTTGGGGGCGAGAGTGGTGGAGTGGCGATGTCCGTGACGTGTGAGTGCAGTTTGTGTTCGCGTAGGTGGAGTGGGACTCATTAATCAAACACACTTCTCTTCCGTTCGCATTCATCAGTTGCACTTTTAATCTGTTCGACTCGTCGTCGTCGTCGACGCGGTTTGTTGTTTGATGTTTTGCTTCGATGTGAATTTGACGTGTGGTGAATAAAGGGGATTTTATTTATATATATAATGCACTATTTGTATGTTTAATTTTCTCGGTGTCTTTTGTGATACGGATATAAGGGGTTGGTGGGAGGCTGATCCGTCGTCTTAAATCACGGCGGCTCGACTCTGCGCGTGACGGCCGCTCGATTTATGCTCGCTTCGGCGACGAATTTACGGCGGTGGCGTCCAAGGTTGGACAAGAAAACAAATTTGCGAGACTTTTGATCGTAAATCCTCGCTTTTTTACCCTCGACTTCTGTCACTTTATTCCATCGTGTGTCACGAATACGTTGTCCTCGGCATTTGTTGATAATGTTTCCTCACGATCTCCGGTTTTATATATATATTTTTTTTGTACGGTACTAAAAAATATTTTTTTGCGTGTTTGCGCGCGGAGAAATGTGAATTTATTTTCCGATTTGTACAAACTTTTAATGAATTAAGTAGCGGCAGTGATCGCTCGATCCCCCGAGTGTTTGTGTTGTACATCGAACGTCCTTTCCAAGGACTGCTTCACTTTAATTGAGATTAATGTTCACTCGACGTCATTTGGGGAAGCGAGTTTGAACATTTAATGGAGGACAGTGTGGGAGAAAATTCCTCGTGTCTTTCATTATCCAACTTTTCCCTCCTATTTTTTTTTTGGCACGCAGCTAGACGACGTGACTTTAGTTACTGAAAAACTTGTCAAATTGATTAATTATAGTCTCGATTGATCTTCGTTGCTCATCGACGACCGAGATGATCCGCTTTCAACCCCCAGTGACCACTCCCCTCGCTCTTTCTCTCTGTGAGTGGACTTAGGACATTCAATATTTAGCCGCACCGATCGCTGAAACACGCGCAATTGATCCATCAAAATTGCATGACGGGACCCTTTGATTGCTTTTTCTTTTTTGGGTTCCTAAAATAATTTATTTACTGTTTTCTCTTTCTCTCTCTCTCTCTCCGACAATAAAGTTTTGATTACAGTTTTCTTTTGAAAAAATATTTGTTGTAACTTCGATTGAAACTACGTTCTTGACACGAAACGCAAATTTATCATTGGTTAAGAGTATAAAGTGCGACTTTGCCCCAATAGCGCATGTGACACGTGCGCTATCCCTGCGGTGTGATTAGCGCGGCGTGAAGTTGACTGGTTTTTCACGAAACCATTGAGTTTTTTTTTTTTTTATACTTCACGTTTTCCTTTTTCCCTCGAAATCCAATCCCCCAAACGTGTTCTCTTTGCACACTTTTCCCTTCGCTCTTATTTCCTCCACCGAAATCAAGATTGGGATGAGGTGGCTCCCTCGGGTCTTCCTCCGTGGACCACCAGTACATTCCTTTTTTTCCCGTCCCCTTTTTCTCGTAATTCGAGTTCACTTTAAAAAACGGTTAAATTTAGTTTTTTTTTAGTACGAAACGAGAAATTATCAACGTCGTCTTCGCGCGATCGGAGCGTGATAAAAGTAAAACGGGAGATGAGCAGTTGGTTAATCCGAGGAGATGCAACAAGTTGTTGTATGATAGTAAAAAATGGGGAATTTATTTTTTTATCTTGAAGAAATTTTTGTTTCCCGTCGGGGTTAGTTTTGGTTTGTTGGAAGATGTGCTTCTGAGGAGGAGAGATAGCGCGTGGGATGGTGGAAGCGATCAATGACCATCACGGGTGGATGAAGATTGAATACCAGAGTGGATTAACTGTAAAAGACGAGAGACATTCCGTTTGCTCGCGGGGTCCCTCGGCTCGCCATCTGTTACCGTTGATGGTACCAGTGGCTGTCTGGAGCTTTCTCTCTTTTGAAATATTAGCGTCTTATCCCTCCTCCCGGATGATATAAAGGCGGGAATTTAGCGGGAAAACAGTTGCTTTATTTTTCAAACTGTTGTCGCCGTGGATTTTAATCGGATTTCAATGCGGTTTTAAGAGAGAGCGCGAAATTTTGTTGACGCGGTTGTTTTAAGATGACATTCAAATGAAGATTTCCGTGTTCTTAGATGTTGTGAAAGGTCGGGGAAGAGTAGAAAAAGTAGACGAAGACGAAGAAGCGAGCAAACTCGGTGTGTTTTCCGCTGTCCTTTCAATATTTCATTCGCGTGAGAGTCGGGGCGAGGTAATAAATCAAATAATATCTGCGTATAAAATGCAACTAATTCATGTGAGGGGACTTTGTAGATTACATCAAAATTATTCATGGATGCGTCCTCCCCCCTTTAGCCTATGAATATCTCATGCGCTTCTCTTTTCAAACATGCAAATCTACGGCAGCTTAAACAGGGGAAGCCGTCTTTTATGCATACCATAAAAGAGAAGACCGATACACACACACACGCCGCGGGAAATGAGGCCATTTTGCCTTCCCCCGAGAGGGAAAGGGGATCGAGGGGTCTTAGCAGGAGGGATGAGTCTGCCACGCGGGAATTTTCGGTTGATTTTTGCCGTTGAGTTTGCGTCAGTCAAAAAATGTTACGCGTTATTTGTCGATTCGGTCGTTAAGAGGCGCCAATTACTCAATGCAAACATTTAGTTCATATCTGGATTGTGTCGGCACGGATTTGTGGCGAACGCCACAATCGAGACTTGGCGTTCGCGTTCGCGTTCGCTCTCCCACGCTCTCTCTCTCCTGCTGGTCATCATCGCTGCGGTGCGCATACTTTGCTTTCTCGCATGGCCAAGATGCCTGTGGCGAATGGACATTGGCCACATGGCCATTATAAGGTGAGGAAGATACACTGACCATTTGCCCACCAAACATCCCCATTAAAACACAAATGCGCGGCGCTTAAGCAAAGAAGAAGAGCAATTTCTCGCCTTATTTTGCCCAACTTGCTAATTAAACATTTACGGGCTGCGGGGCATCACTGCACTTGCTTCTAACATTGTTATCAGACTCTTCAACAATAGCTCTGTAAAGTTGTTGGAGAGAACGAGAGAGAAAAGAAGAGATGGTGGCGAGATAATTGACATCTTTATGTTTCGTCTTCGGGGCCAGCAGCCAACGCTCTTTGCTTGTCGGTCACACGCGTTGCTCTAATAGGTTAAGGGCGAGATGGAAAGACGCCATTACACCTTTTTTTGCCTCTTCTCAGCTAACAGCTTCAAATCACACGCGCAAAGAAGGAAGGGAATGGAAAGGGAGGTTGGGGAGGCAAAATCTCTCTCTCTCTTTCAACCACCCACTCACCATCTTTTCCCAGTGCGCGCCAGTCGCCCGGAGGCCGGCGTGCGATCTATCTCGCGCGTTGCATTACAGTTGTAAGAGTGTGGGTTTCCTTTTACTTTCTCCTATATAATTAAAATAAATGGGACACACTTAAGGGTAGTGGAAAACCTCTTTGTTTGGTCTCAGCGCGTTGGCTTGGGAATTGTTACTGCACCGCCCTCTCTTTTCCTCTTTTGTGTCTGCTGCGTTGTCCACCCCGAAAACTGATGGTCAAAGTGGATGGAACAGCTTTCGGCGTGGTCACTTTAATGCTCCGGCTTTTCTGACAAGTTACTTTCTCTCTCTATAGTTTTTTTTTTTTTTCGATGGTTTCACCGCAGAATGGCGACTGTTGTTTGGTCATTTTTGTTTTGTGTCATGTTCCATTAGTGGTTTTTTCCGCGTCTTTTTAAGTCCAATTTTTTTTTTTGAAAGTTGGGATTGAGAGAGGGTTGGTTATTTGGTATAGTTTGTAATGGAAGTTTAGAAGTTGATTGAGTTTTTTTACTTTAAAAAAAAAAAATTTTTTTTTAAATTAAAAAAAAAAAAAAAAAGTGGAGTTTTTCAAGTTGAAAATTTTGGCGTAAATTGAGCGCTGAATATTTTCTTGGGTTGCGGTAATGCGAGGAATGAAGAATTCATCCATCAAAATGTTAGTTGGAGTTGATCTTCTGGGAATTGCGGCTTCACCTCTTTCTCTTTATTCATTTTTTTTTTTTTTTTACGATTTTTCCACTCTCCTTCATTCTCCCTCCGCTCTTTCTTTATTATTTTCATCTTAAAATCCCAAATGGATTTGACGAATTCTTCCATTACATTACAACAACCATTTTTTTTTATATAACGACTTTCCCGAAACAAACGTGATTACTTTTCCACAAAATAAAATTTTTATTTTCACAAGTCGAATATTTTTATTCAAAAATTTCGTTTGTTTATATAGTTAGTTTTCAACCATGTTTATCCCGAGTATTCGGTATATCGATGGCAGGCAGATGTTCCCCAGCTGCAACGTGTGGGTGTAATGGGGAGAGAAAAAGGGGGAAAGACATATTTGACATGTCGGTGATTAATGGGCGAGGGTATGTCGGTGTCGCTAAAAGCTATCACGTGTCTCCACTGATTACATCAGTCGATGTTGCGCGATTATTTTAACTCAGCCGGTGATTACGACGTGAAGATGAGCACCGAGATGATAAAATTTTTTTTTTTCAGTATGTTATTATATTATATGGTATTCTCGATTTTGTGATCGACATTTTTATTTTTTCGGTTAGAAAAATTTTTTTTAGTGGTGTAGCGCGGTGAAGCTTTTCGGTCGGTCGAAGGGGGAGCTTTTGAATGCGCTTTACAAAGCGAAAACTGATTATTGGCTCGTAGTGTCAGTTGAAGATGGGGGAGACGGGGAGGACACCTCGTGTCGTAATTGAGTTAGTTGACGTGAGATTGATAAAGCGAGAGTGCACAAAGGCAGAAGATTTGTCGTTTTCTGATCGCTTCGGTATGATGGTCGTAATTGCGCAATTATTGTCATTTTTGAACGCAATTACGAGATTCGACTCAACGAACGTTATTTTTCGACTGTTGAGGAAATTGCTTTTAAGTTTTGGCAAAATTCGAGTTTAAGTTTTAACTGAATGGATGTTGTTGTGCGTTCGCCGCCTGCAGGCGTTCCTCGTTGTAGGTGATTCTCATTTCTCATTAGGAGTGCGTTGTAGGCACCACTCTTGTATCAACCGCACCTCCGAAACGGAGGGAGAGAAAGAGAAAGGGAGAACGAACATCGTCATTTATATTAATTAATGTCGGCGCAGAATTAAAACGGGCCTTGATTAGTCGCTCCCGGCAAAATGCCCGCTGGATAAGATTCTCAATTATACATTCTTTCGCGCTTCTTCCTCGCCACCCTCTTCGTTTTCCTAAACTAACGTTGTCTCTTCTTCAATTGGAATAATGAAAAATGCAATTTTTTCCTGGGTGTTGTTTGTTTAAAATTTGTTTCCGCGGGGATTAAAACGTGTGTTGTGATCCATTTTACGCAATGTTTTCATCTGACAGCTCAATGAAAACGCTAATTGCCATTAGCGAGTCGTGTAATGTAGTTGATTGGTGGAATGTGGGCGAGGGAAAGAAAAAATTTACGTAACGAAAAAACACTTCGTGATTTGTGAGAATTCTTCTTCTCCCAAAAAAAGAAACAAAGTTCACGATGGGAGATTAACACCGGAGAAGATTAAAGTTTCGCGAGTCGACTTTGAAACGACGCATTTTTGACATTGTCGCTTTTTTTTCTCCTCCTTTAAAAAATTATTTATTAATTCAGGAAAAATACAAAGATTAAATATTTTTGGTGGATAAAAATATCTCGGGTTTAATTAATGACTAATCGCGGACTCGTAATTCCGTTAGCGAGATAAATTAGCGAGAATGTAATTTGTCCGTTGCTTTATGATAAATCGCGTGGGCAGATGGTGTGCGGGCGAAGGATGGAGTGACCGGCGTTCGCAGCACCATCAATCAGGTGGAGATGGCTTCGTTGTAAAGAGAGCGGTTGGGGTTGTGGGAAAGGAGGAGATGATGCATTAAGGTTTGTTTGGTGGTGGAGTGAATAATTGGCTCTTTTCGTCCGACAGTGACTGATTTCCTTTCCATTTTTTATTTTTATTTTATGTTCTCCCTTGCGTTGTTGTTTGTTGTTCTTTCCATTTTTAAAACAAAACTGCCTCCATTTTTATTTTTTACTTTTTATTTTTATTATCTTAACTGTAAATAAAACTGCAGACCTAATTCCGCGAATAGACAACGCTTTATCCCGATTGAAAATTCATCGATTTATCCTCGGGGATGAGAGAGAAAACACAACGATGCGTTTGTTTAATCGCGCGTCTGTTATTTTTCCTATTTTATTTCGATCTCCGTTGGCCTTTTAAGTTGGCCGACGACTTTTCCCTTCTCTCTGATTTACAACTGTTTCCCAGGGACACGCAAAGTGATGCTATCTGTTGCGTTAATGGGTTTTCATTCTGGCGAGGCTTCTCTTCCCTTCCCTTCCCCGGGCCAGTTTAGATTTGGGTTGCTGATATGAACACGCACAATCAGACGCGTTCTCTCTTTTTCTTTCTCATCTTTCTCGTTTTGCCGATGCTTTTTTGATAAAGTGACTCATTGAAATGAACTCGTGGTGCTTTAATGCAATTAAAAATTTGTAGGCGAGGGTGAGGTTTATACGTTTTGAATATTTAATGGGTGATATTTTTCGGGGTTTATTTTTTGAGGGGGAGTGGAAAAAAATGTTTATAAGCAATTTAAATTCGTAGGTTTATTTACGATTTGCGTTTTGTTAGTGGTACGCGTTTTCATGCATTTTTTATTCACGTTTGGTTGAAACTGTTATTTGTGCATTCAATTTTGCAGTTTTTACAGTTTTTACGTTTTTGGTGCGTAAATTGGTTTTTTTTTTTTTTCGTTGGGTTTTTGGTATTTATTGCGTTTTATGGGTGGAGAAGAGGTTTTGTATATAATACAATATAATTATCGCGAGGCGATGATGAAGTACTCGCGTCGCTCGAACGCGACACGGCATGAATTGCGTTTTGCGCGGCGAGTAAATAAAAAATGCGAGATTCTTGGCTCGGGTATGCCTTGTCAAACGTGATAAATTAAAGCGAAAATGTTCCGACAGCAGCTATGAAGTGAGGTAAAAGGCAGACGAAGATGAATGATGGTGCGGCCAGGTAACACAATGGACGAGATTGCACGTGTGTGAGCGCGGATTAAGCGCGGCGCCCTCCTCGCAAACCGACGGAAACCGACGGACTTGATTTCCAATTAGCGTAATCAATGCAATTTCCTCTCTTCTCCCTTCTTTTTCTTCTGCTTCTTGGCGAAGAAAAGCAGATTTTGTAAATTGTGTTTGGGGAATTAGGCAGCGAATTGGCATAAAGAGGCTACAATGGGGCTGAGCGGGCGTCTGCTTAATGAAGATTAATCGCTGGAGGAATGGGAAGCATCGCCAGAACAAAAGGAGAGAGAGGAGGAGAAAGTGAAGAGAGAGAGCGTCAAATCGCACAACTCAGTCCGAAGCGTGCGGAGCGAGCTAGCTAAGCTGGCAATGAAGTGAGCTCGCAGTGTGATGAGCTATCTTGGTAGGTAGTCGTCGTATAATAGTCGGGGGTGGCGCGCAGTGGGGAAGCCCGACCGTGATATCGGAAGGCGGAGCTTTTGGAAGCTTAACCCGGTGCGAGTCGTTGGCGGGAAGGCGGGAGGGCAATGCATATGGTCGGTCTTGTTAATATTGGTTAAGAGTTAAAGGGAAGGAAGATGAATCCGGTGGGGATTAAGAACGCCGAGTAAGGTGTCACGACTGCGTGTCAAAATGATAGAATACGCAGATTAAGCGAAGAATGGAACAGTGCTAAGTGGCTTTAGCGTACAACTCAACTGGAACTTATGATCTCATTAATTGTGTAGCGTCTAAAGCTGAGTGGACAAAGGTCGATCGAGTTTAAACGGTCGAAGGAAAATGTTTATTGGATCTAAGTTGACTTTTACTTAATCTATAAGATTGCGAATAAAATGTAAAATCCAGCTATTCTTCGGCCATGTTGGAAGACATTAATCATTTGTCACACTCCGCCAGCGGTTATCTTCGGGGCGAAGTGCGCGAGTGTCATCCCGAGAGGTAATGATGCGTTGTAATGGCCAAGATTTTTAACTCGACCACCATCGCTCAAACAGCTTTCGTGCGCAAAACGCGAGACTTCACCAATTTCATTAATTTGGTTTAACTGCGTATTTTCGACTCGTCCTTAATTTTTTTTTTATTTGGTTAGAGTACAGTACATAAAATGACTAAAAAAAAAAAATAAAAAAAAAGGTGTTTGGTTAAGTTAACTTAACTCAACTCAACTGGAGCGAGTGGGGCCGAAATTAAGGTGCGTGGGGCCATGCGTTAGTGGTCATTTGTTTAATGAGACGCGATGTGTTCCTTTACACCTGGGCGCTGTAGCGTTTTAATGTGGGCTGTGAGTGTGTCGTCAACCCCGTTTTAACTAATCGAATCCACCGCCACTTGGCAAACGATTGGGCCAAAGTTCGATGTTGGCGAAGGGAGAGGACGCTAACAACGGGGTCGTAAAGTTTTTGAAGGCTCTTTGTGCGCGTGTGTGTGGACTGTAGTTTGGACGCTCAGTCTTAATCAACTAATGGAGTACCTTTATACGTAATAATCCTAAACTATAAATGACCTGTGGACGAGAACTTGAACCTTTCCTTTTACGACTTCGGGTTTTAATGCGGCTAATTTTGAAGGAGCGTTCAATTGCGTTCTCTCGCTTTCCACACCGTCACTCGCGCGTGCGTAATTCGCGTTGAGTTTAAATTCGCGCGTAGACATATTTGTCGTGCCTTTGATGTATAAGAGAAAAATTCTCTATTTTTATTTTTATTTTTATTTTCACGTCTTTCATGTTTTCTCTCCGCGCAATAAATAATGGATGACACTCTTTGCTGTTAGATGCCAGCATTAATTTCATAAATTTCATTGGAGTAGGGGTTGGGGAAAGAGCGAGAAAGAGGGAGGGAAGGGGGAGAGGAGCATGGAGAAACGTTGTGTGTGCGGGAGTGTCAGCGAACGTCATCCATCAACTTGATGGATGGGCTGAGCGGGCTACAATACAAATTATCCATTACAAACGCCGTGTGGCGGGTGGGGGTGAATAGACCAGCCATCGGCAGCTTATATATATATATATAGATATATATATATACGTGTTATTGTAGAAAATGAACGGCCTGTCTCGGTGTTGTGTGTGTATATAAAGTGCTTTGTATGGTGTAAGCGCTTCATGATGTATAATATAAACAGTACAAACGAGGTGATAAATTGCTAAGATTTATTATTTTACGTCACGCGTGTTTGGTTTCATCGTGACGTGTTCTATACAACGAAACGTCTATTTTTCTTTTTCTTATATTCAAACTATACATCAGTTTAATTTTTTTTTTAAATTTTTTCTTCTTTAATAAAATATATTTTTAGGTGAAAATTAAATAGCGAGAACAGTTAATGCGAATCGTAACGCAATCATTCACTCGCTTTGCCGCTCTAATGATCCATTAATCAAAAGATAGATGAAAAACCGCAACCGTTTCATTTGGCACCTTCCAATTTTGCTGTGTACGCGTTGCTGCTGCTGCTGCTCGTGATGGTGCTGCTGGTGCAGCTAATGGGCGCGTCGCCAGCCGACGGGTTTGCTGCTGGGTTTTCCCGGGAGGATATAAAAGCGCTCGGGTGCGATTCATCATCGCCAGTAGACTCCTTCACCTCCGATCACCCGGTGAATTGCGCTTCGATCGAGACTGGGCTTCGACCCAATTTGAAAATCATCTCGGATGATGATGGGTGGTGATGTAAAAGTAGGAGATGGAAAATAAGAGTTTTGTATTTGTAGTGGTTGTTGTTTGAGGGTGGGGAGCGCGGTTGTGCGGTTATATTAAGTTTGTTCTCTGTTTTCAATTTATTGAGGCGCCATATTAATATCGGCCATGTGGTGCCTGCGTCCGATAATAAAACGCTGTGGTTTTCATTCTTTAACACACCCCCGTGTGTGTTGGCTCTGCGCTCTATCGCTAATCCGTTAAGTCTGAGAGAAGTGAATGAATGAGGGAGAGTGTGAATTGTGCGGAGAGAGAGAGCGTTCGGTGGGGTGTGGCGTGGGATGAGCGCGCCAGATACGCGACTACGATACGGGCTCTTGAGCTTTCTCTCTTCCCCCGATCGGCCAGACTTAAATTAAGGAGAGCTAATTAGCTAGTTATCAGCTGAGTTCGGGTGACGCTTTCTCTCTCGGCTACAAGTTTGAACTCCCTCCTCCTCATCCTCCTTCGTCTCCGAATGTCACGTGAACGCGAACGCGACAGAGCGATAAACGCTTATCGAAAAGTTTAAAAAGTTTATTCCCGTGTTTTAAATTTTATCGTTTGCACGGGTTTTTTTTTTTTTTTTTTTTGGTTATTATTTTTTTTTTTTAAATGAAATTCGTGTCTGGCGCAGGTTTCTCTATCAAAGTTTGCTCCACCTTCCTCCGCCACCTCTTTTTCAAGATTCAATGTTTGCTATCGCGTATGAGGCCCGCATGAATCGCAACCTCATCCATCATGTAAAAACTGGTGGGAGGGAGTTTGTGCCGCGATTCGCCGCCAGATGACTCTGGTGTTGCTGGCGCGGGTGAGAGAGAAATATTGTTGCGTGTTAAGATTGCGCATTAGCAGAAATTTGCTATACTAATTTTTTTTTTTTTTGAAAATAATTTTTGGGTACCGGTGGTACTTTATTTTATTTATTCGATAATTTTTTTTTTTTTTAACTAAAAAAATAAAATTTGCGTGGCGTTTGTGGGTGTTAGCTGGTGCATGATGAACGCCTTCACTTCTGAACATGACACTTAATTTGCATGAGGCGATATTTTATTTTATGGAGTAAAGGGGAGCCATGTGCGTTGCGTATTTTAGATTTTCGCCTAGATTTTTATACCTTTTTTTTTTTTTTTTTTCATCTTTAAATTACACTCCATTTTTTTTTTTTTTTTTTGTAATTTGCGATTTATTTCACTTTTTACTCGACGAGTAAAAAGTGTGTAAACTTCGCAGCATCGATGGTTGATTGTTGGCATTTGACGTGGACTAATTTAGTTCGGATGACATCACGTGACTAATGTTGGTTATCCATCAGTGCCAGAGGAAAACGTGACACGAGACGGGCGAAGGGGAGTTCACACACCAAACTCACTCCCGCCTCCTGTCCTGAGTAACTGTGATGAATGGCGCTCGCGTCTTCCATCATGCGCGTCTCCTTCGTCTGTCTCCCGAGGTGTCTCGAACGAGGGGATGGGGGTGAGGTGAGGTGAGGTGAGGTGACGTTGCTTTATTTTTGTGATTTCCCCGCCTTAATTCAACACTGTTTTGAGTTGTCGTCTCGTGTCGTTAAAGTTTGCCGGATGGTGTTAGCGAGAGAGAGAGAGAGGGAGAAAAGTCCATGAAATTTGAATGGCTGCTTAATCACTTTACCGCGTTCGTGCGGGGGCGGCGCGCGTTCCTTTAAATCGCGGACGCGCCCATCTGATCAAAGGCGAGGTGCCGAGAGAAAACTGTGAGGGCGTAAATTTTTTAGAATAATCCCATTAAGCTGCGAACGCGCTCGCGATCAAATTTTTGCAAGCGCTCCCTCGCTCGCTCGCTCGCTTTTCCATCTCTCCCTCCTTCGTTTTCTCCCCCCTTTTCCTTCCTCTTTTCCCACCCTCACTTACACACTTTCCATTTCTCTTTTTCTCCACATTTACCTCATCACCGGTCCTTATTTTGTCCCGCACTTCATCCATCCCTTCTCCTTTTTCCCCCGCGCCTTTCATCCTATAAACACGGACTGTGTTTTTCCCTTCGACATGAAATTTTAACACCGTGTTCTGATTGTTTCATTTTTAATACGATTTTTCAAACTACAAAATAGAAAAAAAAAAAAAAAAAAAATCCGCCATTTTGGTTTTTTAAATTAATTTATCCATTTTTTTTTTACATATTTTTGTATCTTTAAATATGGGTGAAAAATTTACAGTAACGAGAGTTGTTTGATCGGCGTACGGACGCTAAATTTTGAGTAGCTGGTCGTTAGAACGAGGTGCGCGGTTCCCCCGCGTACTCTTGTGGAGAGTGGATGGTGTCATAATTCCTTCCTCCCTTGCACCTTGCTTTTCTCCGGCGGGCAGCGTTCCACTAATTGAGTAATCAAATTGTACACTGTCCCAGGGGCACTCTTTCAAAGTGTGTTAACTCCGTGTAGACGAGAGAAGCGCGAATTGAGCTCGATTCTGCGCTTCTCGCCCTGGGGACGACGAGAAAATAGTAATTCGCGATTACGAATGACGTCACGTTGAACGCGATTAAACAACATTTATTTTATTTTTTTTATATATCCCCTTATCCCGATATTTACAATATTTTTTATGTTTTGTTTCCGTAATTTTGACGCGTCATCTTTTTGTTTTTGTTTTTGTTGTTGGGGTGTTTGACCTGAGCGTGAGTGAAAAGCGTTTAGTTAATTCTATTGTGTTCACGTGGAGTGTGAAAAATGTAATCGCGAGGATGAAATTTATCAAAGGGCGTCCAATAATTCCGTGCGGATACAACGGGCACATAACATTATCGATCAGTAAGGGCGATAAATCTTTGCGCGCGAACCCAGACGTTATATGATCCAATAAATCAGTGGCGGCTCGTGGCAGCGCAGATAAAGTAAGATGGTCATATTTCACAATATATCCGTCAGATGGCAGCTCGCTCGGCAAATAACGTTATGAATTGGACAAACACCAAACGCAATTTGTACCCAGGTCAGTACACAC